>CAUYQV010042300.1:0-37997 GCA_963574575.1 Galagoides demidoff
AAGCAAAAAAAGAATTTGAAGAGGGTGAAAACTTTAGACTATATGCTCATGAGGATTTCTGAGTTATACAGGGCGTATACATGCATGCACATATATACATAAGTATATGTTATGTCTATGTATACATCTGTATAGAGCAGCAGTTCTCAACCTGTGGGTCGCAACCCCTTTTTAACAATGAAAATACATTGCGGCATTAGGGAGGTTGAGAACCACTGGAATAGAGGGTTATATAAGGATATTTTACTATAGTGAAAAAGGCACTCAAGAAGTGGAAAGCCAAAAGATCTCATTCAAAACTCAACAGCTATGATTCAGAGGATATTATGTGACCTCTCTGATCATCCCTAAGCTCTGAGTTCCCTATGGTAAAGAAAGAGATTATATGTATTTAACACTTGCTCTGTGTCAGGTTCATAGTAGGCTTCATAAAATGGGCTCAATTCAAATGTGAATGGGAACAAAGGGAGACAAAGAAAACGAAACAGAAAACAAGGTCCACACCTTCCACTAAAGTAGAATATAGCGGTTTTTTTTATCCTGAAGTTACTAACATGCTCTTCAGGACATCAAAAAGCTTAGGATCAGCATAATTTAGTCCACTTCTGGCCAAAATAGAACAAGACAGTGGATTTACCTCCCACCTGAAATAACTTAAAAGAAAAGAAAAAAAACTATGCAAACATGAAACGATGGATCTTGAACTTTGGCCATCAGGCAACACAGGATAGTATTATCTGACAGGGAAACATAAGAGGTGAATCCTATGATCAGTCTATCTTACTATTTGGGGAATGTTTCTAGGCTGAGTGAGGAGCAGCAGGGAAGGCGGCTTCCTGCAAAACAAAGTGTTGTACTTAAATAGACAAAAAAAAGATTCAGGAGTCTAGGGATATCAGACAGTGTGACAGTTCTCAGGGTTCAGGACCAAAGACAGAAAATTCTAGAGATCTGCAGAGTACCAATCAGTGAATCATCTGAGGAAATGATCCAACTCTAGAAAAAGAACCAACTAAAAAGACTAGAAGAAACAATAAGTGGAGATTTCACAGGGCCAGAAATAGTGCCTATTCCCAACAGCCAGAGAATGGCCTGTAATTCACGGGTCATACAATAAAGTACTCAGAAGAGTTTTATTTCAGAGGTAGATAAAATTAACCCTAGACTAAATGCTGCTCTAATTCAGCCTAATGAGGCTTAAAAGTAAGAACTAAAGAGAAAAAATATTTCTAAGTAACATAAATGTATCTCAGAATAATCTTAAGAAAATATATACAAATATAAACATGCCCAACAAAAAGATAAAATTTACAATGTTTAGCATCCAATAAAAAATTACCATACGTGGAAAGGAACAGGAAAATATAATCCAAAAAGAGTAGCAAAATCAATTGAAACTGACCCAAAATTGACAAGAGATGATAGAATCAGTTCATAGGGTCATTAATATGGTTATTATTGATATGTTCAAAGGCTACAAAATAGAACGAACATACTAAATAGATACAGGGAATTGATGAAAGACTGAAATTGAACTTGTAGAGAGTCTGAGATAGACAGATAGATACATAGTAGATAAATAAATTAGATATTACAAAAAACAGTAAACCTGATACCGTACTAAATATCATATGGGTAGAAACAATTAATAATGAAACACAGATGAAAGTAAGACTAAAACAAAAACAAAGCATCAATGCATGGTAGCACAACTTCTCAAAGCTCCAAATACATAGAATTGGAGCCTAAGAAGTAGAAAATAGTGGGAAAAGAGAGAGGAAAAAAAACACTTGAAAATTTAATAACTGCGAAATATCCAAAGTAGATGAATATTAACAAACCTACAGATCCAAGAATCTCAACAAACCCTAAACAAAAAAAATAAAACATGCATGTGCATGCACACACACACACACACACACAGAGAAAAGCAAAATTAATTGCTTACAATAATGATAAAGAAAAAAATCTTAAAAACCAGCCTAAGAAAAAGATACTCTGTATAAATACTAGAGAGAATACTAGAATGACAGATTATTCATGTGAAACAATGCAAACTGGAAAACAGTGTAGTGACATCTTTAAAGAATTAAAAAGTGGAAAAAATTTCAACCTAGATTTCCATACCTAGAGAAAATATCTAAGACAATAAAGAGATGTTTTTGGACATGAAATGCACCATGAGAAGTGCAAAAGGAAGTACTTCAGACACAAGAAAATGATACCAGATGAAAATGTGGATCTATACGAGTGAATGAAAAGTACCAGAAATGGTAACTACGTGAGCAAATATGGACTTTCCTTATAATTTCAATTGCTTTTAAGTTAATTAACCATTTAAAGCAAATTTAATAGCAGTGTGCTGTGGGGTTAATAACATACCTATGCGCAAAATATATCACAACAGCAAAAAGGCTGGTAGCAGAAAGATGGTAGAAAACTGGTATGAGCTCCTCATTACTGTTTGTGAAATGGTATATCACTTGAAAATAGACATTACAAACCCCAAAGCTACCCTATGATAACAAAACAAAAAATGTAGCTAATAAGCTAACAAAGAATCCAATGTACTCAATTCTAATATGAAGGCAGTAGATGATCTAAGACAAGGTGAGGGGTAAGGGAATGACGGAGGGGGAAAGGGAGGAAGGAGAGCAATGGGGATCTTGGGGGTGGGACACAAGTATAAGAGGGACCTTACCTAACAAATACAAACAGTGTGACCTAATTCCTTATACCCTCAATGAATCCTGAACAATTAAAAAAAAAATCCAAAAGAGGGCAGAAAAGGAGGGAAAAAGGAACAAAGAAAAGACAGAATAAGTTGAATATAAATATGCTAGCAAAATAGAAGATTGAAACTCAATAACTGTAATTAACATAAACAAGAAATCGTCCCAGTACTCCAATTAAAGAATAAAGATTGTTGGATTTAAAAAAAAAAAAAAAAAACCACCCAACCTTATGCTATCCATAAAGAATCCCCTTTAAACATAAAGATGCACACAGGTTAATAGTAAAAGGCTGGGAAAAGATACACTATGCTAACATTACTCATAAGAAAGATGGAGTGGCTATATTAATGTTAGACAAAGTAGACTTCCAACAAAAGAATATTATCAGCAATAGAGAAGGCAATTTCATTAAAAAAGAGGATATAATTCTAAATATTTATGTACCTACTCACAGGACTTAAAAATGCATGAAGGAAAATGTGACAGAATTTTAAGGAGAAATAGATAAATTCATAATTACAATAGAATTCCATACTTCCCTTTCAGTAAGTACTAGAACAAACAGATAAATAGAAAACAAGGGTACAACAAAACACTTTGAAGAAATTATCTACAAACTTAACCTAAAGAACATTTATAAAATACTCTACTCAACAACAGCGGAATATACATTTTTTTCAAATGTTCATGGAACATTTAACATTAAAGAACATGTTCTAGGCCATAACACAAGTCTAAACAAATTTAAAAGAATTCAAGTCAGGCAACATTAACTTTTCCCATGATGACAGAATTTAATTGGAAATCAGTATGTGGAAAATATCCAGATATGTGAAAAACATACTTCTAAAATAACCCACGAGTCAAAGAAAAAAAATCAAAAGAAAAATTAGTATTTTGAAATTAATAAAAATTAAAACCCAACACACCAAAATATATGAAACATAGCTAAAGCACTGCTTAGAGAAAATTTTACAGTACTAAAAACATGTATTTGAAGAAAAGTCTCAAATCAATGGCCTTAGCTTCCACCTTAAGACACTAGAAGGATAAATTAAACTCAAAATTAAAAGAAGAAAAGAAACAATAAATATCACAGCTGAGATCAATGAAACAAAACCCCCAAACACTACAGAAAATCAATGACACAAAGGCTATTTCTATAAGGAGATCAAGTCTAGCCAGACCAACCAGGAAAGAAACATAGAGACAGAGGGAGAAGATCCAAATTACCAATGGCAGGAACAGGAGAAATAAAAGTACTACAAATTCTACGAACATTAAATTTTACTACTTAGATGAAATGGAAAAATTCTTTGCAAGACACTATCAAAGCTCATTCAAGGAGAAATAGGTAAGCCAAATATCCCTATATCTATTAAAGAAACTTAATTTTAGTCAAAAGCATCCTAGAAAGAAAATTTTAGGCCCTGTTGGCTTCACTGTGACTTCTACCAACCATGCCAAGAAAACACCAATTCAACACCATCTCTTCCAGAAAACTGAAAAGGGAACATTTCTCAATTCATTAGATGATCCCATTTAGGGGGATGAACTATTTATGAACATTTGTATTATTTCTGGTTTTGGACTATTACAAATAATGATCTTATAAACATTTGCATACAAGTATTTTTTGGACATAGGCCATCAAACCTCTTGGATAAATACTTAACAGTAAAATGGATGGGTCATATGATAGGTATATGTATCATGGAATATCCATACAATGGAATACAACTCAAAAACAATATGCAAGTCTGGGCGCGGTGGCTCACACCTGTAATCCCAGCACTCTGGGAGGCCTAGGTGGGTGTATTTCCCAAGCTCACAGGTTAGAGACCAGCCTGAGCCAGAGTGAGACTCCACTTCTAAAAACAGCTGTCATTGTGGCAGGCCCCAGTAGTCCCAACCACTTGGGAGGCTGAGGCAAAAGAATCGCTTGAGCCCAAGAGTTTGAGATTTCTGTGAGACATGATGCCTCAGCACTCTACCAAGGGTGATAAAGTAAAACTCTGTCTCCAAAAAATAATAATAATAATAATAATATCTAACTTGAAATGAACTATTGACACACACAACATGGATGAAATTTCAAAAGAAATATCTTGAGACACAGAAGGCAGACAAGAAAAGAATACATACATATTGCATGATTCCATTTAAATAAAATTCTAGAGAATTTAAACTAATCCCACAGTGACAAAAAGCATATCAGTATTAGGGCAGAGAATGAGCAGAAGAAAAAGATTACAAGGAAACTTTGAGAGCTACTGGATAGGTTTGGTATCTTGATTGTGGTGATAGTTTCATGGATGTACATGTGTCTAAATGTAATCAAATCATTAGCTATATGAAGTTTATTATACTAATTATAGCCCAATAAAGCTGTTTTTAAAAAATTTTCTAATGTCAGAATCTACAACCCTTTAACTCCATTAATTCTTACACAGTACACAGCTAGCCCTGTAGGGAAAGATATTATGGTACTTTTCAAAAAGCTACAGTGGAAAATTCACCAAGTGTTTATTAGACATAGTGAAACATTAACATGCATTCATTCTTTTAGTCAATATTTATTTGGAACCTCTAATGTAGAAAGTACTGAGCCAGATGTTAACACAAAGATGAATTAGATCTGATGTTCTCCAATAATCTCTTTTAAAAATTCCACTGAACGTAGACTGGGTACAGTGACTCACACCTGTAATCTTACCACTTGGGAGGCTTAGGCCAGATGATTGTTCAAGACTAGCCTCAGCAGAGTGAAACCCTCTCCCCCCATCTCTACAAAAAATAGAAAAATTAGCTAGGCATGATGGTAAGTGCTCATAGTCCCAGCTACTTGGGAGGCTGAGGCAGGAGGCTCACTTAAGCCCAGGTGTTTGAGGTTTCTGTGAGCTGTGAATATGCCATCAAACTCTAGGCTCAGGAGACAGAGCAAGACACTGTCTCCCACCACCCCCCAAAAAAATTTTAACTAAATTTTTATTGATAATACTAGTAAAAACATAGAAAACAATGACATTTCTCATTTTATGATCCCTTATTTATGGCATAGACCAACAAGCAACCGCACACCATGTAGACTAAGAGATAACAAACTATTCACATCTCTCTACACAACTTATGCAATATTTTCGTCTTCATTTTACATATACTTGATCACCATGCTGGCATCGAACACCAGTGTTTTTTTTTTTTTTTGAGACAGAGTCTCAAGCTATCCCCCTGGGTAGAGTACCATGGCATCACAGCTCATAGCAACCTCCAACTCCTGGGCTCAAGCGAGTCTCCTGTCTCAGCCTCCCAAGTAGCTGGGACCACAGGTGCCCGCCACAACGCCCGGCCATTTTTTGGCTGCAGCCATCATTGTTGTTTGGCGGGCCCGGGCTGGGGATTCGAACCCTCCACCTTAGGTGTACGTGGCTGGCGCCTTAGCCGATTGAGCCACAGGCGCCGAGCCGAACACCAGTGTTAATATGTGTACTGTGAAAACATGAAGTGAGAGTTTTACCATTCCCATGCATTTTGAGATACACAAGCCTCCAAAATGCTTTTTACCATCACATATAGTTGTATCAACCACTAACATCTGCCGGTACCTATCTACAATTCCTAAAAAATTACATTATTGTTTCTAAAGAAAATATCAACATTTGGAATATTTTTCATTTTTAAAAAATGGGTAAAAACAAAGCAGGGACCAGGCTAGGTGTGGTAGCTCACACCCAGAAGATCACTTGAGGCCAGGAGTTCGAGACCAGCTTGGGCAACACAGCAACACCCTGTCTCTACAAAAAAATAAAAAGTAAAAAAAATAGCTGGGCACGATGGCATGTGCTTATAGTCCTAGCTACTTGGGAGACTAAGGCAGGAGGATCCCTTGGGTGCAGGAGTTCAAGGTTACGGTGAGCTATGATTGCACCACGGCATATCGAGCCTGGGCAAAAGAGCAAGACCTCATCTCTAAGAAAAATTAAAATAAAAAACAATAATGATAATAATTGAGGGTTGTTATAATTATGACCCCATGTTAACTGCCATCACTACTCCTGTGGGGTGCTTTGCCACTCATACCCATCTCTCATATAGTATTATACAATGAGAATAATCTGCTTTAAAGAGAAAAGCCACAGAAATGTGAAGCTTCCTTTTTCCTTCAATTCTTCTTTCCTTCCTGAATAATTTGGTCTTGAAATCTTAAGTGAAGCCAAACAGGACAGATTTCCCTAAAGTACAGGAACTAGAGGGAAGGGAGGCAGCTTGACACAGGGGGTAAGAGCCCGAGCAAGGTCATAGGGGAATCCAAATGTAAGAAGACAGTAACTCACTGCAGGTGTTGAGTGTCAGTGGGGTGAAGATGAGGTCAGAGTGGTGGTGGCAGGATAACAATAGAACAGGAGACTGGTTACAGAGAGAACTGATCGAATAAATGAAAATATCAAAGATAATGGAGAGGCAGATTGCTCATTGTTAGAGAAGGGAGTCACAAATGCAGACAGGAAAAAAACAAAAATGAACCTGTGTGGGTTTGAACTGGAATCAAAGATAATGGTCTGCATTTCAACTAGGTCAATGATTGGATAGACAAACAGATGATATAAAAATATAGGTGGCACATGTGTATGTACAAACGCATATATTTTCTAGCTCAAATAATATTACTGGCTCCACTGACAAGGCCTGGGCACAGTGATACCAAGTCACAGAGACCCAGAACTTGACTTCTAAAAAACTATTCTTTACTAGAAGAAACCAAAGCTCCTTGGAGAAATGACTAATTCTTATGTAGGGGGAAAGGCAAGGCAATATGAGCGTGGAATACACTGTGCTAGAAAGTAAGGAAATACTCAGAGTGACAGAAATAAGTCAGAAGAACACAGAAACCAGTTCGAGTGGTTCCCATGGCCAAATCTGGAGTGATCTGAGTATTAAAATAAATGATTTTGGTACCAGATTATAAGCTACTGGGTAAAATAAATAAATGAGAAGAAAGGTTTTCTTTACAATGGAATAAATGTAGAAGAGATGATGGAATTAGAAAATAACTATTCAGTGGGCAGAGCCTGTGGCTCAAAGGAGTAGAGCACCGGCCCCTTATGCCAGAGGTGGTGGGTTCAAACCCAGCCCCCGGCCAAAAAGTGCAAAAAAAAAAAAAAAAAAAACTAATTTAGCCAAGAAGCATTAATGTTTCTTACTAGTGGGTAGAAATTTGATGAAAAATCAGGTATTTATCACCTCACAAAATACTTGCTGATGGCAAAGTATAAGACTTCACAGAGGAAAAACTTGGCAGACGCCACTCTAAATAAGGGTTCAAAGTTAATAGCACTAGTGATAAGACAAATCAGAATGCGTGCCACCGAATAGGATGCAAGAATATAATATCATGTCTGTATTATTCTTTCCAAAAACATGTAAGATAAATCTCTTCGCAAGGAAACAATGGACAAACTAATATTGAGAAACATGTAGAAATAATTGGCCTAAAAATCTTTTAAAATGTTATGGAACCACTGAGGAATTATTTCAGTCTGACAGAGAATAAAGACATGTGACAACTAAATGCAATGTGTGGCCCTAGGTGGAATTCTTTCATTACAAAGGACAGCTGGAGACACTTAACTGGAATGTGTAGATTAGAAGGCAGTAATGTGTCAGTCCTGATTTTAATGGTTACACTACGGCTAACCAGGAGGATACTCTTGTAAAAAATGTGTACTTATTTATTTGGGTGTTTTAAGAGATCATTTTTCTAATTTATCTTCAAATGGTTAAGGGGGGGAGCTCTTTACACTACTCAGCAATGTTTCTATAAGTTTGGAAATATTTCAAAGTGAAAATGACATAAAATGCTCAAGAAATGACGGCAGGAAGCATTAAGGTTGTAGTATCCCAAACCAAGACTCCTCCACAAGGAAGTACTTATACCCAGTGTCAGCCTGTCCAACCCCTTATTCTGTGGAAATAAAAAGTCAATGCAGTGACATCATCTGAAGAAAGAGAGAGAAACTTCCCTTTTTTCTAACTACATATTTCACATCAAGGCCAACAGCTGCATCACAGTAATGATTCACATGGTAGCTAATTTCTTGGGCCTGAATTTTCAATAACTAATGAAGCAATTCTCATTCATGTCACATATACAAAATCAACAACCACTAACACTGGAGAAGATCACACATACAAATTAACTCTCCACATATCTATACCACATGCTTACAATTTTTTAATTGTCAAAAACAATTTTCCAAACTTTAACCATTTTGGATAGGAATATATCCTCAGAGTATTACTTCCCTGTCTTCTGAAACTGTGTACAATGAAAATAATTATACTTTTTTTAAAAGACTGATGATCATTATGAACATGATTATGCTCAGTATCAAACAGACTTACACCATAATACTTCTTAAATTATGAAGTAAATTTTTAGCTTTTTTTTCTGCCTTTCCTCTCCAGAAGGTTCTCAAATGACATTTCTTGGGCCTTTCTTTTTGCCTGCCAGTGGCATCAATAAGTTATGTGTATAATATTTAATCTATCATGGACTTGGGGACCAGATCATTATGATTTGCAGAATGGCACACAAAATTAGAGTATACAATTTCTGAATGAAGCCCATAAATTCTTCCTGTGCATAAAGTATAGAACATGTAAGTATGATATGTTTTTGCTGCTTATGAATTTTTGTGTTCATGGAGGTGCTCAATGAATTTTTGATGCTAACTTTTAGGTTATTGTTTGGCTCTTACAAATTGATAATGCCAAATAAATAAGGCACTATTCCATTTAAATTTTCAAGCAACATATTAAATGTTGCTCACAAAGAAAGCTGGAATTCACATATCCAGTTAAGAGGAAATAGGATTTTGTGCTTAAAAACAATCAAAAAACAAAGAATAAAAAGTCATCCATTGGACTTTGACTCTTAGGAAATTTCTCCTGTTGTTAGCTTTTCACACTACTATAATCTACAGTAGTATTATAAAGGGTGTTTCTCTGTGGCTCAAGTTTTTAAGTCATCCTATAGACAAAGTACAAGAACTAATCAATTTTTAAAAAGTAAAAGATGTAATTAAAACCTTATTAGCGTAAAAATGAGATAGGTAACAAAAATGGGGGGTAGATGGAGAAAGAGGTGGCAGGTATTACAAATACACTAAATTCCTCATTTTCATTGTCCAAAGCCAAGAGTCACACTCTTTAAAGTTTATGTATCAAAGAGCAGAAACAAAGTTTGTTTTAAGTTTTAATGATAATCACAATAAATGAAAATACAAAGTGTTGAAGGGAGTTATTGCTAAGGAGTGGGACTTGGGCAAGGTTATGGAAGTTATAAGAACTTTTAGAGATTTGTTGTTGTTGTTGTTTGAGACAGAGTCTCAAGCTGTCACCCTGGGTAGAGTGCCAAGATGTCATAGATCACAGCAACCTCCAACTCGGGCTCAAGTGATTTTCTTGCCTCAGTTTTCCTATTTTTAGTAAAGACAGGGTCTCACTTTTGTTCAGGTTGGTCTCAAACTCATGAGCTTAAGCAATCCCCCTCCCTCGGCCTCCCAGAGTGCCAGGATTATAGGCATGAGCCACCAGGCCCAGCCAATTTTTTTTTAATTGTAGGCAGGTTTCACTTTAATTTTTTTCAATATGCTGGATGGGGTGGGGTGGGGGCTGGAGGGAGTAAAGAAGATATTACTTTCTCCAGGAAGTTTTCCACCACCTTCAGCCTCTTTTCCCAGAGAAGCAAGCACAGGAGACCATCAGAGCATTTACTGCACTGAACTCTGTTTTTTGTGTGCTTTAGTTGTCTGAATACCCACCAAATTGAAACCTCCTTGAAGACAGGAGTCATAACTTATTTACATTTGTATTCCTAACATACAACCAGTACGATCACTAGGAGAAGAGCAATAAACATTTGCTGAATGAATGAACCAAATATGAATGATGATCACAGTGAAAAGAACTGATCACACAAATTCTTTACTTGGAAAACAGCAATGAAAAAGGAAAAACACAAACCAAAGAAAAAAAATCGTAACAATGAATATCAATATTTTTAGTTGCATAACACAAAAAAATCATTTTGAGAAGAAACTTTCGATGAATTCTCAGGAAAGGTTGAAAGAAATTAGAAGGGCAGGAGGGAATTCCAACACCTTGACTTTTCCATTTGCTTTCTATCAGAAGCTGTTTTCATCACCTTCTGTGAATAGTGAAAACTCACTATCAAACACAGGCTGGCATGCAGATGCCAGCACATACTGTGCCTTGTTAGAATATTTTTCAGAGTGGTGAATTTATTTATGTATAAACAATGTTTCAAGTCTATTCAAATGGCTGTGCAGAATAATTCCACATGACAACTTCTTTCTACCATCAAAATCTACTTACATTCAAAAGAAAACCATAGTTTAAAAACAAGCACTGAGAAGTCTCCAAGGCTACAGGGGGTAGCTTAGTGTCAAAGCACCAAAATTGCCTGACACACTTTGAAAAAGTATATTTTTTTCCTCAGAGCAATTATAAAACTTTCTTTTTCTGTATGCTCTACATAAAAATAGGTTTATAATAACAGTTTATCACATAAGAAATCAGTAAGTTAGACATTTATTTTTGGCCTTGAAAATGCAGTACTTGAAGTTAGGTATTCCACCAGTTTTGCTGTTCAGCTCCAAAGTTTGCAAAAAAATATTAAGATGACATGGCCCTTTGATCAAATAATCTAGAAAAACAAAATGGAACTGTGGTGAGGTCTAAAAAGTGTATACCTTCATTAAGCACATAAATTCTACTGAAGCAATGTATCCTGTTAAAAACTACCAGGAGGCTCGGTGCCTGTGGCTAAGGCACCAGTCACATATACCTAAGGTGGCAGGTTCGAATCCAGCCTGGGCCCTGCCAAAACAACGACAGCTGCAACCAAAAAATAGCCAGGCATTGTGGTGGGCACCTGTGGTCCCAGCTACTTGGGAGGCTGAGGCAGAAGACTCGCTTGAGCCCAGGAGTTGGAGGTTGCTGTAAGCTGTGATGCCACGGCACTCTACCCAGGGGGATAGCTTGAGGCTCTGTCTCAAAAAAACAACAACAACAACAACAACAAAAAACCCACCAGGAACAGAAGAAGCCTAAAGTTTTCGGAGGATGCCAAAAGAAAGCATTGTACAATCTCAGATATGTTACCCAACCCTCCTGACCCTCAATTTACTTATCTGCCTGATTGTCCTGGTGGGTAAGATCGTCCTATTGAACAGATTAGACAGGATAATAAAATATATATACGCCGAGCATAATATTTGCACATAATAGGCATTTTTAAAAAGTGGTGACTAATACATAGGACCTAAGAAGATATCCATATTAAAAAGATGATACAAGGTTAATATTAACAAGGACACAGAATGCTTGTTATGTACAATAAGGGAACAGGGAATGAAGTGAAATCTAAGAAGCCTTCCTAGAGCAGGAGAATGTGCTCTACATCTGAAAGAATTTATTTCACATGCTAGGCAAGCATTCTCTATGTTTCCATATGCTGTTACCCTAGTGTAATCTTCTGTTCCTTATAATGCCTGACAAATTGCCAATTCTTTGTTAATTTAATACCTACCATGTGCATATCTACACTAAAGTACTGCAGCTATAATCATAAGCAAGATAAACCAGGGTCCCTGTCCCCACAAACTTTACAATTTATAAAAGGATATAGAATAAACAAAGAATTATGTCATCATGTAAAATTTTGTCATAGAAAATGATAAGGTGTAAAAGAAAATTTAAAAAATTAATAAAAAAAGATGACAAAGTTCTTCACTTTTCTCTCTCACACAACCTATACACATACTCTGTATACTTTACATGATCTCTAGATTACTCATAATACCTATTACCACATGAATTATATAAATAAGTAGTTCCAGCTATTTGGAAGGCTGAGGCAAGAGAATTGCTTAAGCCCAAGAGTTCGAGGTTGCTGTGAGCTGTGACGCTACAGCACTCTACCCAGGGTGACACAGTGAGACTCCTGTCTCTCTTCCTCAACATCAACAATCCTCCATGAGATCAACAATGTTGTATTTTTACCTCTTGGTCCTTTCCTATGTGATTTAATTGACAAGGAGGGCTTTTAAAATATCAGCCTAATCCTCTCCCACAAATTTTTGAACTGCTATCACAGTTCAAGCTTGAAAATGGAGCAAAGTTGGCTGTCTCAAATTCTAACGCTAGAGAAAGCAGGAAACTAGAAAGATGTGTTGTGTGTCATGTACACACAGGTAAGTAAGAATAGGTAGTGGAAGCTGAGTGAGCTCTTCCTTCTCTGAAGCTCAACAGCAATTATTTGACACCATCTTTTTCTTGGCCTTTCAGATTTACTATCTTGTGTGATCACTTATCTCTTCAGACACACCTCCAAACTCTAAATTCTACAAAAGCCAAGAACTACCTTTCTATTTTGTACCCAAGGTGCCTCACATGTGATATTCTGAAAGATGAATAGCCAGCAGAATGAAATGGAAATAACCAGTTTAATCACAGATGTTTTTAAATTGAGGTAAAATTTATATAACATACAATTAACCATTTTAAAATGTATAGTTCAGTGACATTTGGTGCATTCACAATGTTGTGCAATCACCACCACATAATCAAAAACTCGTGTCTTAGAGATAACTCGATTCAACTTTCTCCTTCCCTGCCCTCTTTTTCAATAGCTGAGAGATACCAGTTTCCCTCCTCCCTTACCATACGCTCATTTTCTCCTTGTAACACTCTCTGATTAACAGTGACCACAGCAGGCTGACATCCACCCCAGTGATAGGGAACTCGCTCTCCTCCCCAAACACTTCTGCTCTGCACACCTCTAATTGCTAACAAGTACCTTCGTACATTGGATCATCATCTGTCTTCCTTTGGCTGCAACTAGACTCACAAGATGCCTCCTTCAGTATTCACAAGCTATCACTGTTAGGTCAGTTATTTTAAGCCTTGGTTTCCTACCCGCTAAGGATAATAATACCTACTGTTACCACGTCGTTGTCAGGACTAAATAAGATCATACATGCCTCAAGTGGGCCTCAAGGGTTTTTTCCCTGTCCTTACATAACACTGAGCTTGGATGAAGTAAATGTCTTTGTTGCAACTCTGCTGCTTTCCAGACTACTGGAATCCTCCACCCTCTAAAAACCTCCAGGCCGTGTACTGTACATACTACCTGATCCTACCACTTTCCCATCTTGCAGCCATCTACAGTCCTTGCAGTGACTAGCCTGTCTTTGCAACCGCAGATTTCAGCACCTTACTCACCATCTCTCTCCCTCTCTGCTCCTCCTCCTCCCATTGCTCTTAGCAACTTCTACACCACGTTGGAGATCTGTCCAATACTCCCTCCAAGATTTTTTATTTTAGAGGCAGATTTTTATTTGCTCTGCTGCCTAGGCTAGAGTGCAGTGGCATGATCATCTTTTACTACAGCCTCAAGCTCACACCTCTGCCTCCTGAGTATCAATCCTCCTACTTCAGCCTCCTGAGTAGCTGGGATTATACTACTAGTAGTGCCTCTCAGATCCTTGACCTCTACCAGAGTCTAGCCACTTATGCTCATACTTTAATCATTACCTATTAACTTCAGCTGCTTTAAAACCTTCCTTTCTACCATACCAACCTCTGACTACCATGTACCACCTTTTCTGAGCATTTCTAGTACCTAACTGAAATAATTTGTCTTCATCTTTAGAACTTCCAACCCATCGATCCTACTACCTTTTCACTAACCATCACTTCCTTCATGTCCTCATTTCTCTCATATTCTGGCTTAGATTCCATGGTTCATCATTATAAAATCGCTCCTTTGGCCTTTCTTCTTTCCCTAGAACTCATTTGGAAAAAAAAAAATCCCAATTTTGATTAAATTCGACTCACTGCCTTCCCCACCTCTGCCCCCATGTCACTGAATACAGCTGGAGAAATGTACTCAACATGCTGAATGGTTGGTCACTCTTAAATTTATATCCAAAGTATGGTCCCTGGACCAGGAAGATCACTTGGGAGAGTTAGAAAAGAAAATCCCCAGGTTCCACCCCAGACTTAATGGTTCAGAAACTTGGAGATGGGGGTGTGGGGGAGGATAGGTGGGTAGGCACAGCAGTGTTATACCAAGACCTTCAGCTGATTTGGACGCAGGCTGAAGTTTGAGAACTATTGGTTTGGTCAATTTACTCTCTTGGTCTCCAAGATGCCTATTTTATACCTTCTCTTTTTCCCTCAAATCTTATACATTCTCTCTGTCTTCCTAATACCTAATGACTCTACTGAAAAACAGCAGTAGTCAGAGACAACTCATTCATTCTCACATCATCAGATTTACGGAATGATTCTGTATCTGTACCCACATACTCTGCCCTCTGTTGTGCTATCACATGTACAGCCTTTCTTCCTGAAGCCAAACCAACCACACTTCTACACTGGATTCTATTGTCTTGCATTTGATTTTTGTGCCTGTTATTATTCCCTCCTTCTTACATAGACACAAATTTTCCTGAGGTACATGAGTATGGTTAAATACCTCTCCTCTCAAAACAAAAGCCATTTCTCATGAGCCCACATTTTCTTCCAGCATTACTACCATTTCCTTGCCCCTTTGTAGAGAAAAAAAATAAATCACAAGAGTAGTCTTTACTTCTTGTCTACATTCCTCACTCCCATCATTCCCCATAACCCACTCCCACTATACCACCAAAACCACTCTTATCTTTGTCACCAGTGAGCTTCAAGTTGCTAAGTTCAGTGATCAAGTCTCAGTCCTCACCTTATTCAACCAACCAGCAACATGTGATTCAATTGATCACTCCCTTCAAAATACTTAATTTCGTTTGGCTTCTGAGACGACACAGTCCCCTCATTCAGGTGTCTGGTGGAGACACAATGCCTATCTCACTAGTAGCAGCTTTCTGATGGCTGGGTCACAGCTATGGTAGGTTGGTCAGAAAGCCTTGTGGTGGTGTACTCCTAAAGCCTAGTAGTAGACTTCTAACTTCCTACTCCTCTAGCCTCCTAATAATTTTATAAATGCCCAACTCTCTGTATTAAATCTCGTTCTGAGTAAAATATTTAGCATGGTTTATGTTTCCTGTACTCATCCTAGACTGATACAATTCCCAAATTCATATCTCTAAGTACCAACTGGCCCCTGACATCAAAACTATAGATTCTACTGCCTTCCCAGCTTCTCTACCTTCATAACTTATATAATCTCAAACTTTATATGTCCCAATTATATTACCTGCTCCACCTTCCCCCCAGGAATCCCAAAACATTTGTTTTCTTACATACCACTGCAATTCACCTAGTTACTCAGGCTAAATACCTGGGAGTTATCCGTAAGTCCAATTTCTGTCATACACCCACATCTAATCCAGTAGCGAGTTGGGTTGACTCTATCTTTAAAATACATGAGGAATCTGACCACTTCTCTTCATTTACCTCAACTGCAACCAGACCAACAGAGACTACTCTTATCTCTCGTGTGGACACTGCAATAATCTCTTAACTGATCTCCCTCTGCAACATTCTCCAAGACAGTCATTTTTTTTTTTTTTTGAGACGGAGCCTCAAGCTATCCCCCTGGGTAGAGTGCCATGGCATCACAGCTCATAGCAACCTCCAACTCCTGGGCTCAAGCGAGTCTCCTGTCCCTGCCTCCCAAGTAGCTGGGACCACAGGCGCCCGCCACAACGCCCGGCCATTTTTTGATTGCAGCCATCATTGTTGTTTGGCGGGCCCGGGCTGGGGATTCGAACCCGCCACCTTAGGTGTATGTGGCTGGCGCCTTAGCCGATTGAGCCACAGGCGCCGAGCCGACAGTCATTTTTTTTAAAACTAAAAATCAGATCAATACCTTCCAACAGCTTCCTATTGTGCTTAGGAAAAAAAAAAGTCTAAAACTCTACATGAGCTGACCTCTGGCAACTTTGCTCACTATACTCAAACTAGACTGACCTAACTGTTCTTAAAACAAACCAAACTCACTCCCACTTCAGAGGAGTGAGTTTTATACCTGCTATCTTCTCTCTCTGAAATGTTCGTTCTCCAGATACCCATACAACTTGCTATCTTTTCTTTTCTGATTCTTGTTTCAAATATTCTCTTCTCAGTGAGGTCTTCCCTGATCTAATGTAACTCATCCTACCATCCTCAGTACCTAACATCCCCTGTCCTTGTCCCCCTGCTTTATTTTTCTTTATAGCCCTTCCCACTAGCAAAACATTTTAAATTAATTTCTGAATTTCCCACTAGGATGTAATTTCCTCCTCCATGAAGACAGAAACCTTCCCTTTCTTCTTTAAAACACAAGAAATGCCTGGTGCACAAGAAACACGCAATAAATGTAGCTATCATTATATTTTACTCTTGTACAAGAACCCATATACTTTTTCTCTTCCAAATTACATCCCTTCAGAAAGAACCCAAATTCTATAGAATGTAAGTGACAGCATGGGAAAAAGAGGGGGAGAAATGGAGTCAAAAATCCTGGCTCTGCCACAATGCAACCTTAAGCAAGCCAACTCTCCTTTTTGGAGCTCAGTTTCCTGGTTAGTAAAACAGAGATAACAAAGAACAGCAGCAATCCCATAAATCTACTTTAAGGACTAAATGGGATAAAGCATGTAAAAGACTTACCTGGCAAATAGTACACATTTAATAAATGTATCTTTTACTCCTAGCACCCAAACATTGTTTGCCAAATTAACTAAAATAACTGTTTAAAGACAGCAACTATATCCCTAAAGTTCTCTCGTCTCCAGACTAAATACCCTCTATTCCCAACTGATCTTTACATAACTGCTTTAAAATCATCCCGTCTACCTCCCCTCGTGCTCTCTAATCAAAGTAAATTGGGACTCACATTAAACAGAATATTCCAAATATGATCTAATAAACACAAAGTCCAGGAAGACTATTACTTCTCTTGATCCACACAATATATTTTAATTAATGCAATATAAGATCATCTTAACTCCTTTTTTAATGCTGCTGAGTCAATATCTTGGCTCACACTAAAGTTTTCATAAATTTACCACTCCAGATGTTCTCTTCATAAACTGTTTAAAGTCATTCTCCTCCAAGTCTCAACTCTAACTCTGTCACTAGAATCAAAGAATAAAATAGAAAAATCAGTACTACTGTGGAAAAGTCATTTTACCTCTCTGGCATTAGCAGGCAGCCTCTGTTTCTTGCAGAGTCCAGATTTAAGGAACAGAAGCCTGAGAATAGTCGGGGATGCCAATAAAGAAATATTGTGTTCAATCACTTTATACTTAGCATATTAAGGGAAAAGAAGTAAAAGGAACCACATGGTCACAGAGTCACAGAAACATTCCTCCCTAGCAAGCCTCTAGGTGTTAGTTAACGCCTTCTCTGTGGGGAGGCACAGAGTCAAGTACATTAACCAGACTTTGGAGGACTCCAGGAAAGATCCATTGTGTGGGTGCCATAATACCCTGGGAAATGCCTGGCCCGTTTTATGTTCAGGTACACCAGCAAGAAATTTTATTGGGAGGAGTGTGGGTGCTATTAGGCAGCCTCAACAAGAAAAAGGAATGTCACGGAATTCCTCTGCATCAGATGAAGAAAAGCCTTTGCCACCAGATGCTGCATGACTCACTACCTGAATACCTCAGAACCACGGTGCTCAGCTTTTCCAAGATTCAGTTTGCTCACCAATAAAACAGAATTGTAACAGTAGCATGGCTTTTGTGAATATCACAAAAATATGTATGTTAAATGTTTAGCATTTAAGTGGAATGCCATTTCATTTAATAGGATTAATGCATTTAAGTGAAAATTTTACATATTCAAGTCTTCCTTTCCTTCTCCATCCCCTATGTAGACCTTGGAGAAAAGGAAGGGATTCGACTTACCTCTAGAACACAAAATATTTATAAATTATGATTAATTTCTCAATGAATGAAAGACCCCTTTGCTTGCCATATCTATTAATCTGTCCTATTAGACTATAAATCCCTAAGGCAATAATCTGCCTTCTCATTTAAATAGAGTATTTCCCGTCAAAAAGAATCAAATGTATAATTAAGTTATTAAGAAGTCCATTCTCGGCTCAGCGTCTGTGGGTCAAGCAGTTAAGGCGCCAGCCACATACACCTGAGCTGGTGGGTTCGAATCCAGCCCGGGCCCGCCAAACAACAATGACAGCTGCAACCAAAAAATAGCCAGGCGTTGTGGCAGGTGCCTTTGGTCCCAGCTACTTGGGAGGCGGAGGTAGGAGAATCGCTTGAGC
This sequence comes from Galagoides demidoff, assembly GCA_963574575.1. Lineage (NCBI taxonomy): Eukaryota > Metazoa > Chordata > Mammalia > Primates > Galagidae > Galagoides > Galagoides demidoff. The sequence goes on from CAUYQV010042300.1 coordinate 19,033, forward strand.
CCAGAAGTTGGAGGTTGCTGTTAGCTGTGATGCCACAGCACTCTAACCAGGGCAACAACTTGAGGCTCTGTCTCAAAAAAAAAAAAAGAAGTCCATTCTCAACAGAGAAACATGTTGATTTAGAATCTTCAAAGGTTAAATATACTACTTTTAGAACAAAGATACTCCAAGGGCCAGGTGATAACCTGATGAGCATAATGTTATTAATTCTCCTAAGATCTTTGATAAGTTCCCTTAATAAAACAGCATGTAAAAATCAAGTTATGGGTGGAGTAGGTGTTTAATGGTAACTAGTTATTTATATTGGCAGAGACATCAGGGTGAAATCACTAAACTCTGGAAAGCTGCCTTGGAACATGCCTGGCACCAGTGAGAATGTAGAAGTTACAAGGCAGCTATGAAGGGTGTAATGGCAAAGGCTTAAATTGCAGCGACATCTTAAACAAAGTAGTCTTGTTAAAGTAACCTTATGAATTCAAACCAAAATTGAAGGACAGGGACAGAGACAGAGCATCTCTTGGGCAAAAGACCACATATACCTAAATGTGATCAAAAAACGCTCTTTAGCTGGGCATGGTGGCTCATGCCTATAATCCTAACACTCTGGGAGGCCAAGGAATATGAATCATTTCAGCTCAGGAGGTTCAGACCAGCCTTAGCAAGAGCTGAGCAAGACCTTGTCTCTAAAAATAGCTGGGTGTTATGGCAGGCGCCTATAGTCCCAGCTACTCAGGAGGCCGAGGCAAGAGAATCACTTTAGCCCAAGAGTTTGAGGTTGCTGTGAGCTATGATGCCATGGCACTCTACCCAGGGTGACAAAACAAAACTCTGGCTCAAAAAAAGAAAAAAGAATGGATCAATATTTAGAATCACACCCTCTCCCTAGACTTAGCCAGGAAGACATAGAGCTCCTGAACAGACCAATTTCAAGCACTGAGATTAAAGAAAAAATAAAAAATCTTCCAGTAAAAAAATGCCCTGGTCCAGATGGCTTCACAGCAGAATTCTATCAAATCTTCAAGGAAGAGTTTATTCCTGTACTACAGAAATTATTCCAAAAAATTAAGGAGGAAGGAATCTTCCCCAACACGTTCTATGAAGCAAACATCACCCTGATACCAAAACCAGGAAAAGACCCAACTAAAAAGGAGAATTTCAGACCAATTTCACTAATTAATATAGATGCAAAAATTCTCAACAAAATCCTAGCCAAGAGATTACAACTTATCATCAAAAAAGTCATACATCATGATCAAGCAGGTTTCATCCCAGGGATGCAAGGCTGGTTTAACATATGCAAGTCCATAAACGTTATCCACAGTATTAACAGAAGCAAAAACAAAGACTATATGATCCTCTCAATAGATGCAGAAAAAGCATTTGATAAAATCCAGCGTCCTTTTCTAATTAGAACACTGAAGAGTATAGGCATAGGTGGCGCATTTCTGAAACTGACTGAAGCTATCTATGACAAACCCACAGCTAATATTTTACTGAATGGAGTAAAACTGAAAGCTTTTCCTCTTAGAACTGGATCCAGACAAGGTTGTCCTCTGTCACCATTACTATTCAACATAGTGCTGGCAGTTCTCGCCAATACAATTAGGCAGGATAAGGAAATAAAGGGCATCCAAATGGGAGCAGAGGAGGTCAAACTCTCCCTCTTTGCTGATGATATGATCTTATACTTAGAGAACCCCAAAGACTCAACCACAAAACTCCTGGAAGTCATCAAAAAATACGGTAATGACTCAGGATATAAAATCAATGTCCACAAGTCAGTTGCCTTTGTATATGCCAATAACAGTCAAGATAAGAGGCTAATTAAAAATACAACTCCCTTCACCATAGCTTCAAAGAAAATGAAATACCTAGGAATATACCTAACAAAAGAGGTGAAGGACCTCTATAAAGACAATTATGAAATCCTAAGAAAGGAAATAGCAGAGGATATTAACAAATAGAAGAACATACCATGCTCATGGCTGGGAAGAATCAACATTGTTAAAATGTCTATACTTCCCAAAGCAATCTACAGATTCAATGCCTATTCAATGCCCCATTAAAATACCAACATCGTACTTTCAAGAATTGGGAAAAATAATTCTGCATTTTGTATGAGACCAGAAAAAACTCATATAGCTAAGGCAGTTCTTAGTAATAAATACAAAGCCAGGGGTATCAGCATACCAGATTTTAGGCTGTACTACAAAAGCCATAGTGGTCAAGACAACATGATACTGATATAAAAATAGAGATATAGACATTTGGAATTGAATAGAAAACCAGAAAATGAAACTAACACCTTAAAGCCACCTAATCTTCAATAAACCAAACAGGAACATACACTACACAGGAGGAAAGACCCCCTATTCAATAAATGGTGCTGGGAGAACTGGATATCCACATGTAAAAGACTGAAACTGGACCCACACCTTTCTTCACTCACAAAAATTGATTCAAGATGGATAAAGGACTTAAATTTAAGGCATAAACCAATAAAAATCCTCAAAGAAAGCATAGGAAAAACACTGGAAGATATCAGCTTGAGGAAAGATTTCATGAAGAAGACTGCCATGGCAACTGCAACAGCAACAAAATAAAAAAAAGGGACTGAATTAAACCAAAAGCTTCTGTACAGCTAAGGAGACAACACACAAAGCAAACAGACAACCTACACAATGGGAAAGGATATTTGCATATTTTGAATCAGACAAAAGCTTGATAACTAGGATCTATAGAGAACTCAAATTATTCCACATGAAGAAAGCCAACAATCTCATATATCAATGTGCAAGAGACATGAATAGAACCTTCTCTAAAGAAGACAGACTAATGGCTAACAAGCATAATGCTCATCATCCCTAATTATTAGAGAAATGCAAATCAAAACCACCCTGAGATACCATCTAACCCCAGGGAGAATGGCCCACATCACAAAATCTCAAAACTGCAGATGCTAGTGTTGATGCGGAGAGAAGGGAACACTTTTATACTGCTGGTGGGACTGCAAACTAATACAACCTTTTTGGAAGGAAGTATGGAGAAATCTCAAAGAACTGAAGCTAGACCTCCCATTTGATCCTGCAATCCCCTTGCCAGGCATCTACCCAGAAGGAAAAAATCCTTTTATCATAAGGACACTTGCACTAGACTGTTTATTGCAGCCCAATTTACAATCGCCAAAATGTGAAAACAGTCTAAATGCCTACCAACCCAGGAATGGATTAACAAGCTGTGGTATGTGTACACCATGGAATACTATTCAGCCATTAAAAAAATGGAGATTTTACAGCCTTTGTATTAACCCAGATGGAAATGGAACACATTATTCTTAGTAAAGCATCACAAGAATGGAGAAGCATGAATCCCAGGTACTCAATTTTGATATGAAAACAATTAATGACAATGACACCATGGGAGTGGGACTGTACCTAACAAATGCAATCACTGTAACCTGCTTTCTTGTACCCTCAATGAATCCCCAACAATTAAAAAAAAAAGAAAAAAAGAAAAGGGAAAAAAAACTCTTTGCTTCTTTATTCTGATTTTATTCTTCTCATTTCATTCTTCATGCACTATTTCAAAAACATCTGAAAACTAAGTTCCGCTCTAAACCAGGAGCTTTAAATGTTTAGAGTAGGGGTCAATGCAATTCACCCACCATGTTGCCACTCTCTACTAAATATTCAGTAAACTAGAGAAAAGGAACTTAGCAGCATGAATAGCTGATAAGACATCCTAGTTAAAGATTAGGAGATCTATTAGTAAGTCCTGACTACTCGGTCACTCATTTAATAAACTGGAGTTAACAGGCAATGCATTCGCACAACTTTCTCATTAGTATGTTCTTTGTCCAAAATGAAATATTTGACATTTTACATCAAAAATATACTATATCTGTGGCAAAACATACCCAAAGTTTAGTATTAGAAAGGTAAATTAAGATCTACCATTTTAAAAAATCCTCCAAAAATCTACCTGATATTCAGCTGTGATCTGGGAAATGCCTGGCCCATTTTATGTTCAGGTGCACCACCAAGAGATTTTATTGAGAGCAGAGTGAGCACCATTAGGCAGCCTCAACAAGAAAATGAATTTTATAAGGAATACTGTATTTTACCCATTTGTTAATATATTCATTCACTTAAATATCTGCTGAGCATTTACTCTGAGTAGGTTAGTGATACATGTTGGGAACAACCTTGTAAACTAGAGATGTAATAAGGACCCTAAATTTATAGTCTATATTTGCCATTCTCATTCTGAGAATTTTAAAGGCAAAAAGTATATCAAATACTTTGTTTTAGCTCATGCAAACAAAGTATTACAATTTTAATATCACATTAAAGTCCAAAAAGAATTTATAAGATACTAGAGTAGTTTCTGGGCTTATTAGAAAATATGGTATTTATTATATTGAATTATTGAAATGGTTAAGAGAGTTAATTATAAAACTACAATACATACCTTTGGCAATCATTTTTAAAATCTAGAGGAAACAGAAGATTTCCTACTAAAAAACAAATTGCCAACAATAAACCAAGGAGAAATAGGAAAAAATAGATAGAGCAAATGACACTATAGGGATTGGAATAAGATTTACCATTATAAATAGCACCTGAGCTGGATGATTTAATACCTAAGTTCTAACAAACTTTTAAGAAACTAAAAATTCCCAAAATTATTTAGTATGTTTCAGATGATGGTGATGCTAATAACTGACACATCATTCAGGCACTGTACCAGGCACATTACATTAATTCACTTAATCCTCCGGACAACCCAATGAGGCAGATCCTATTACCACCCTCATTTTATAGTTTAGCATCATAGAATAAGATGGGAAGCTTTACAATTCAACTTTAAGATGTTAGGAGAGATGGTCACTTAACTCCCAACCCCCAAACACAACTGCTATGATAGCAAATACTATACACTAACCTCACTTATAGTAACAATCAAAAGAATAACCTACAATTGATCAGTAATATAGTAATAGGAAATTTAAATACCTTATTATAATTATAAATTAAGGAAGAAAAATACAATAATAATAAATATAGAAAGGCACTTCAAAACATTCAGCATCCATTCCTAATAAAAAATATTATAAGGAACAATTACTTATATTCACTATACCTACTACTTTTCAACATTATTTTGAAAGTTCTGGAAGTTTAGCAAATGCAGTGACTACAAAATTAATATAAAGTCCAGGCATGGTGACTCCCTCCAGTAATCCTACACTCTGGGAGGCCGAGGCAGATAGACTGCTTGAGCTCAGGAATTTGAGACCAATCTAAGCAAGAGTGAGATCCCATCCCCAGCATAGTGGCAGGAGCCTATAGTGTCAGCCAATTGGGAGTATGAAGCAAGAGGATCACTTGAGCACAAGAATTCAAGGTTGCTCTGAGCTATGATGCCATAGCACTCTACCGAGGGTGACAAAATAAGACTCTGTCTCAAACAAACAAACAAAAAAATTAACTTTACTAGTAATTAGGTAGATAAAAATTAAAACAATGAGATTCTTTCGTCTTATCAGACGGGCAAAAATTGTACAGATCTTCATGGGACTCTACCATGGGCGACAAAGTGAGACTGTCTCCAAAGAAAAAAAGAAAAGAAAAGGAAGAAAATCAATATAAACATTGCACAAAAAAAAGACATGTCTATCCTTACATTGATGATAAGTTCACCCCCAAAGAAAGACTCTTTAAAAAAAACAAATTAGATATAGTAATTGAATATAAGATTTTCTTAGAACTATAGCTTTTCCTTATATTAATAAAAGCAATAGCCCACAGGAATGGAAATGGAAGACCTATTTTATACAAAATAGTGTAAAAATTATACTTAAGGACAAATTTAATAGAAAGGCAAATAACCATATATAGAAAAATACAGAATCTTATTGAAATAAAATAAAATAAACGTGAACAGATGTAAAGACATATTATGTTCTTTTTTTTTTTGAGACAGAGCCTCAAGCTATCCCCCTGGGTAAAGTGCCATGGCATCACAGCTCATAGCAACCTCCAACTCCTGGGCTCAAGAGAGTCTCCTGCCTCAGCCTCCCAAGTAGCTGGGACCACAGGTGCCCACCACAACGCCCGGCCATTTTTTGGTTGCAGCCATCATTGTTGTTTGGCGGCCCAGGCTGGGGATTTGAACCCGCCACCTTAGGTGTACGTGGGGGGCGCCTTAGCCGATTGAGCCACAGGCGCCGAGCCGACATATTATGTTCTTAGAATAACAATAAATAAAAAATGATAGCTATCCCAAAATTAATACAAAATTAGATTAATACAAAAATTCCCATTAAAATTCCAATAAGGTTGATGTTTTACAATAGGATAATCTTCATCTTCACAAAAACAAAATAAGTCCTGAGAACAGCCAAAATAGAATTTTTAAAAAGTAGCAAAAGGGAGGCGGCGCCTGTGGCTCAAAGGAGTAGGGTACAAGTTCCATATGTGAGAGGTGGCGGGTTCAAACCCAGCCCCAGCCAAAAACTGCAAAAAAAAAAAAAAAGTAGCAAAAGAGGAACTAGTCTTACTGATATAGGAACATACAAAAATAAAAACCATTGTACTTATGTCAATCTGAAAATAATGAAACAGACAAAAAGATCAGAAAAACAAAGAGAACCCAGAAATAGGTCCTAGTGTGTGTGAGTCTTTAATACATGACAAAGGTAGTATTTCAATTCCGTGGGAAAAGGAAGATGCTGGCATACTGAATACATCTGTAAAGAAAATTAATCTCTATGTCTTCAAGTATGGAATATCTATATAATATATTTATAATTTACAACATATTTAAGAATAAGTTCCAAATTGTATCAAAGATTTAATTTAAAAGCTAAAGTAATATAAATCTCCAAAGATGACTTACAAAATTTTGGTAGAAGCAAGGTATAGCAGAATCCTCTTAAACCCACAACTGCCCAAAAGATATAAAACAAAAAATAGAATTATACAATGTAACAAATATAAACTTTTTGTATAAAGTGTTGTAAGTCTAAAAGTAATGGATAGATTTGGGAAAACTATGAAGGACTCTTAAAAATTTATGATAAAAAATGCAAGCAACTCAATTTTTAAAAAATAGGTATAATATACAAATAGGCAAATTCACAGAAGAATACACTAAATACCCAACAAACTCAAGAAAAGATGTTAAATTTCACTTGTAGCTCAAGCTAAGTACGTGTAACAGGCTAACAGAAATAAAGCAACACTGAGGTGTTATTTACACTCATCTGATTAGTAAAAATCACAAAAAAATGATGCACACTGCCAGCAGGATTCAGAGTATGGAGCAATGCCATACATTATTTATGCCCTTTGGGAAAACAATCTGGTATCTCTTAAAATTAAAACTATATATACTTTGACTCGGAAATCCCACTCTTAGGAATTTAATCCATAAAACAAAATCATCATAAAAATAAGAGTACACATGCATGTACATATTTACTGCACTATTGGTCATACTTTCAAAACATAAAAAAGCAGAGCCAGAGTGAACATTAAATGCCTATCAACAGGATAACGGCTGGATAAATACGGTATGGCCCCCATCATGGACTGTTATCATGCTATTAAAGGAATTAACTGGAGGGATTTATACATGGAATGTTGAACAAGAAAAACAAGAGGTAGAATCATGTATAAAAAAATCCAATTGTATAAAACAATAATTAAAACCATACATATATAGAATGTTACATACTATAGCCATATATAAAACTATATATATGTAATCCTATCTATGACACATGCATAAAGACCGTGGACAAAATACAGATGGATACACTCCAGATTGTGAACATAGGTGAATGGGTGACCAGGGGTCATGTGGACATACCATCTGTTTAAGTGGTTTTCTGGCAGATGAATGCAGCAGACAGGTTTAAGGAAGAAGATATGCCAAACAAGTAAAAGAGTTCAACTTCGGAAAGGTGAGAGGGTTTTCTTTTTATGTCTCCCATTTATTTGCATATACTAATGGGGTGCACATGCACTTTTGCTATACTGAAGCAACATACATTGTACCTGCCAAGCAACCTCCCATCACTCCCCCATCCCTCTGAGTCTCCACTGTCCGTCATCCCACACTTTGCTTCCATGTGTGTACATTTAGCTCCCACTTACAAGCAAGAAAATGCAATATTTGTGTTTCTGTGTCTGAGTTGTTTCATTTAAGTTAGTGGCCTTCAATTCCATCCGGGCTAGATGGATCCACCTAAAATTACTCCAGTATTTATTTTAAATTCTATTTTTATAAAACTATATGTGTATGTATGTGTGTGTGTTTATGAGTACGTATACACATAGACATACCTACATTATATGTAGAGAAAAACAGCAGAATAAATAATAAAATATGCTACAACACATAAATATAAGTTTTTTTTAACTAAACTTACATTAAATGTCTAAACTGCTTTATTTTAAATTTTGACTGCAAACTTTTCTAAAATAAAATTTAGAAATGTATTTAATCCTCTACAAGGAAAACTACAAAAGACTGATGAAAGAAATTGTAGATGACACAAACAGACATACATCCCATGTTCATGGACAAAAAAATTAGTATCATTAAAATGACAATACTGCCTAATGCAATTTAGAGGCACAAAGCAATCCCTATAACAATGTCATTTTTCTAAAGTTCCCATGGAACCAAAAAAGAACCCAAATAGACAAAGCAATCTTGAGAAGAAAGAAGAGAGCTGCAGGTATCACACTATTTGACTTCAAATTATACTATTAAGCTATAGCAACCAAAAGAGGATGGTACTAGTATAAAAATAGACATAGATCTTCTGGGAGGCTGAGGATGGTGGACTGCTTGAGCTTACAGGTTCAAGACCAGCCTGAGCAAGAGAGAAACCTCATCTCTACTGAAAAAATAAAAAAACTGAGGCAAGAGGATCACTTAGGCCCAAGATTTAGAGGTTGCTGTGAGCTACAACACCATGGCACTTTACCCGGGGTGACAGATTTAGACTCTGCCTCAAAAAAAAAAAAAAAAAAAGAGAGAGAGAGAGAGGAAGAAAGAAATAGACACACAGATCAATGGAACAGAATGACAACACAGAAATAAAGCCACAGCTTTTTACAAGATGGAGCTGAAAGTGAAAAAGGAAGCTCCTGCCTCTCCCAAAGCCGAAGCCAAAGCAAAGGCATTGAAGGCCAAGAAGGCAGTGCTAAAAGGCATCCACAGCCACAAACAAAAGATCTGTACATCACCCACCTTCCTGTGGCCAAAGACTCTGAGGGAGGCAGCCCAAATATCCTTGGAAGAGCGGACCCAGGAGAAACAAGCTTGACCACTATGCCATCATCAATTTCCCCCTGACCACTGAGTTTGCCATGAAGAAGATAGAAGACAACAACACACTGGTGTTCATTGTGGATGTCAAAGCCAATAAGCACCAGATCAAATAGGCTATGAAGAAGCTTTATGACATTGATGTGGCCAAGGTCAACATCCTGATCAGACCTGATGGCGAGAAGAAGGCATATGTTCGACTGGCTCCTGATTATGATGCTTTGGATGTTGCCAACAAAATTGAGATCATCTAAACCAAGTCCAGCTGGCTAATTCTAAATAGATAACTTTTCACTGTAAAAAATAAAAATAAAAAAAAAGAAAAGAAAAGAAAGCAAGCCACATACTTACAATTGATTTTGACAAAGTCAACAAAAACAAAAATGTACATTAGCGAAAGGACTCCCTCTTCAATAAATGGTACTAGAAAAAGTAGAATACCATACCCAGAAGAATGAAACTGGTAGGTCGGCTTGCCACCCCCTAACTCAGTGGTCAGGGCACCAGCCACATACACCAGGGCTGGTGGGTTCAAAACAGGTCCAGGCCTGCTAAACAATGACATCTGCAACAACAACAATAACAACAACAACAAATAGCTAAGTATTGTGGCGGACGCCTATAGTCCCAGCTACTTAGGAGACTGAAGCATGAGAATTGCTTAGGCCCAGGAGTTTGAGGTTGCTGTGAGCTATGACGTCACACCACTCAAAAAAAAAAAGAAAAAAGAAACTGGTGTGTCCCTATCTCCTACCATATACAAAAATCAGGGTGTCCAACTTTTTCTCACTCTGGCCATACACTGGAAGAAGAGTTGCCTTGGTCCACACATTAAATACACAAACACTACTGAGCAAAAAAAAGTCTACGCTAATTTTTGTTGTCTACCACCACGGATAAGCAAAAATGGCCTCACAAAATCTGCACAGGCCACAGGTTGAACAACCCTGTAAAACTTCAATATAAAACCTGGAACTATGAAAATACTAGAAGAAAAACCTAGGGAAACACTTCTGGACATTGTCTAGAGCAACGGTTCTCAACCTATGGGTCAAGACCCCTTTGTAACAACGAAAATACATCCTGCATATCAGATATTTACATTACGATTCATAACAGTAGCAAAATTACAGTTATGAAGTAGCAACGAAAGTAATGTTATGGTTGGGGGTCACCACTACATGAGGAACTGTATTAAAGGGTCGCGGCATTAGGAGACATTAGGAAGGTTGAGAACCCCTGGTCTAGGGAAAGAATTCTTAACTAAGACATCAAAAGCACAGGCAACAAAAACAAAAATAAATACTTGGAACTTAATGAAACTACAAAGCTTCTACGCAGCAAAAGAAATACTCAACAGAATGAACAGACAACCTGCAGAATGGAAGAAAATATTTGCCAACTATACATCTGATAGGGGATTAATTTACAGAATATGCACGGAACTCAATTCAACAACAACAAAAAAAATCCCACTGAAAAGCAGGCTAAGTTGGCTAAGGACACAAGCAGACATCTTTCAAAAGATGACAAACAAATGCCGACAAGCATAGGTAAAAATGTTCAACATCACCAATCATCAGAGAAATGCAAATTAAAACCACAAATAAGACACCATCTTACATCAATCAGAATAACATTTTTTTTGCAGTTTTTGGCCAGGGCCAGGTTTGAACCCACCACCCCCAGAATATGGGGCCGGCACCCTACTTCTTTGAGCCACAGGCGCCACCCTAGAATGACCATTATTAAAAAAATAACATGTTGGTAAGAATGTGAGAAAAGGGGCTGTTATACACTATTGGTAGGAACGTAAATTAGTGCAACTTCTATGGTAAACAATATGGAAATTTCTCAACAAACTAAAATGGAACTACATATGATAAAGCAATCCCACTTCTGGGTATCTACCCAAAGGAAAATAAATCAATACACAAAAAAAACACACCTCCACTCATGCTTTTATCAGAGCACTATACACAAGAGCAAAGGTATGGAATCAATATAAGTGATCTAAGTATCAATCAAAAGAGGACAGGATAGGCTTGGTGCCCGTAGCCAATGTGCTATGGCACCAGCCACATATACCAAGGCTGGCGGGTTCTAAACCAGGCTGGCCAGCTAAACAACAATGACAACTGCAACAACAACAACAAAAACCCGTGGGCAGTGTGGCAGGTGCATGTAGTCCCAGCTACTTCAGAGGCTGAGGCAAGAGAATCACTTAAGCCCAAGAGTTAGAGGCTGCTGTGAGCTGCGACACTGCAGCACTCTAACCAAGGGCAACATAGTGAGACTCTGTCTCAAAAAAAAAAAATGGACAGGATAAAGAAAACATGCTATATACACACAATGGAATACTATCTGGCTATAAAAAAAGAATGAAAGCATATCTTTTGCATCAGCAAGGATGGAGATGGAAGCCATTAACCTAACTGAAACAACTTAGACACAGAAAGACAAGTACTACATGTTCTCACTTTTAAGTGGGAGCTAAATAATATATATACATGGAAGCAGAGCATGGGATGATGGGACAGTGGAGACTTGGATGGGTGGGGGGTATGTGATGGCAGGTTGCTTGGCCAGTACAATATACATTGCTTCAGTGACAGGCACTAAAGGTCTTCACTTTATTCACATATGGAAATTTATCAAGGCAGCAAAATTATGCCCCAAGAGTATATGCAAATAATTAGGGGAAAAGGAAAATCTTTCTAAAATTTATCATTCTCTGCTTTCTTACAAATGCTTTAATAATTACAATTTTCTGTTTTACTGATGATTTGGCATCAGTATGGCAAAATGGAAAAAAGCCCAAAACACTGGGCCCTGACAGACCTTCATTCATGCCTACTCTCACACTTACCCATCCTGTGGTCCTAGGCAAGCCTTTCTAAAACTCAGTTTTCTCACTATTAAATGAAGGCAGCTTATTAACACAGTGTACTCAATAATTCTCATTAGTTAGTTGAGTTATGACTTGCAATATGAAGATGCCCTTGGGCAAAGGACTGATTGCTTATACACAAGGGTTAAGATAGCTATGCTTTTTTATTATATTAATACGTAGTATGCCTCTTATTACAGTTAAACTGTTTCTCTCCCTCTTCTTTTTTACACAAAGTAGTGAAAGAGAGCTACATAAGAATCCAAACACAGTAACTATAAAGGTAAGACAGTAGCTACTACGATTTATCACATCAGCTATATTCCAGAATCAAAGAGTGTATCATAAACACAGCAAACTATCAGCTTTCACTTCTTGCTGTCAGTGTGACTATCTTAACGGTAATCCTCTTAATTCCACTCCTAACTTTTTTAAAATGCAAACACTAGTCTCTACTGTGAAAAGAAAAGTATGTAAGTTTTAGTGCATAAACTTTGTGACATCTTTTACTTACAGCTGTAATCTACATGTATAGAGCTGCAATTACCTTTTAGAAACAGCTCATTAAGTAGGGAGAAAAAACTCTATTTCTGCAACCAAAAAGTTGGTTATCTCATCCGTTATTTAAAGATTATAAACACAGTTATGCCCTTATACTTTTCATCCCATTTATTTTCTAAATATTACCCTAAGAATAATTTGTGAGTATTTTCCTTTTAAAACTGAATTTTTATGGGTCAAAGTATTTTCTACCAAAGTAGGAAAGGAGAAACTGGCTTCCCGGGAACCAAAGAAAGATCTTCCAGAAAAACCCACATAAAGAATAGGATTAAAAGTCACAAAATCCTGAAAATCTCACTAGATGTTATGTGGAGGGCAGTGGCCGAAGGAAAGGAGCTCAAGGTTCATGGGTCTGATTGCATTTTTAACACTTTTTTGATCATAACCTAGAAATGTTTTATAACTCTCATTTCACCAGACGCAAATCAATTGGAATAACAAACTCTTAGTCTTCTGTAACCTGAACAAACCAATAAGGAATAACAAAACTTATAACCTGTCCAACCACTTCAATTTGATCAACAGAAACATTTATTATCTCCTTAATATATATGATATGCACTGTGATGGGGCTATAATACAAAGATCAATAAAACAAAGTTTCTAGAAGGAATTCTTTTTTAAATTTTTTTATTGCTTTTAATTAAAATCGTAACTATAAACATTTATGGGGTACAATGTGGTGATTTGATATACAATGTGGAATGCTTAAATCAGATTGATTAACATAGTCATCACCTCACTTATTTTCTGTGGTAAGACATTTAAAATTTACTTAGACCCAAATATGTCCTTGCATTGTGTGCATTAGGTAAGACCCCACCAAATGCCCTCCTTTCTCCCACCAATCCCTCTTTTCCCCTCTCCTCTCTCTCCTCACCCCTCCCCCTTGCTAGACCATATTTGTGTTTTATCATTCATATGAGTGTGTAAGTGTTTATATATTGGTTTCGTAATAGTATTAAGTATGCTGAATACTTTCTTCCCATTCTTGAGATACTTAACTAAAAAGAATGTGTTCCAATTCTACCCAGGTAAACATAAAAGCCTGAAGGAATTCTTAGGTTAGGGATGTTGAGAGGAGGGGAGGGAAAAACAGACAATGAAGAACTGATTAAAACACCTACATAATCCATAAATTATACCTATTAATAACACAGATATCAGGTGGAAGGACTTAAAACAAAGACAATGGTCCCTATTAGAGTGATTTGAACAATGTCCTCTGAACAGCACATTAAGAAGTATGAACTTTATCCAGCACATGACAGATCAAAGATTTGCAAGCCCAATTAGTAGCAAAATTGATCTTTTATAAGATCACTCTGGCGACACACCTTTTGAGGCCAAGACACAATTGTAAGAGGGACTTTATCTAACAAATGCAATCAATGTAACCTAGTTTCTTGTGCCCTCAATGAATCCTCAACAATAAAAACAAATGAATAAATAAATGATCACTCTGGCAATACTAATATGAAGACCATCTAATACACATCCGCATAAGACAAAAACTCAATTCAATTCAAGGTGCGGGGAGGATGAACAAAGGGGGGGAAAGAGAAGGAAGAAGGGGAATGGGTGTGCTCCCACTTAATGGGTACAAAGGATGGGTATAGGGCACACTTTCTGAGTGTGGGACACATTACAAAATGGACTCTACCTGCCAAAGGCAAACATTGTAACCTAGTCATTGGTAACCTTACATTAATCCCAAATTTAAAAAAAAATCATTCTGGTTGCAGTATGGCAGATGACGTATACTAAAGCAGTATAAAAGATTATAAGGCCAATTTTATTTTATTTTATATATATATATATATATATATATATATATAGTTTCTTTTTTCAAACGCAGACACTCTAGCTCCAAAGTCCATCTTCTTAATATGTATCTGTATACATTCACATATCCATACACACACACACTGCTCAAGAAGATAGGCTCTGGGTTTGAATATAGGTTTTAACACTAGTAATATAAACTTAGGAAGGCTACTTAACTGCTTTGTGCTTCAATTTCTTCATTTATAAATAAGAATAGGAACAATTCTTGCCACATCAGGTTGTTGTGAGAATTAAAAGAGTTAATTACTGTTAAGCACTTAAATTGGTTCTGCATACAAACTAAGCGCTCAATAAATAACAGTTATTAATTGCATGGAAATTGGGAGACTAGTTAGGTCAGGAAATAGTCCAAGAAATAACAGAGGTAAGAACAGAGAAGGGAAGATAGATGAGATATTTCATCAAGGAGTCACCAGGACCTATAGCCAATTACATATATTACTGAGGGAAGAAGAATGAGAGAAACCAAAATGATTATCAGCTTGAGAAACTGGGATGGTGCTAATACCATTAGACAAACCAGGGAAATGACAAGGAAGAAAAGGATTAAACTAGAAGTATAGCTCTGGACATGTCAGGTAGGGCTAAGGTTCCTCAAAGGCATGAAGTACAAACGTCCAGTGGTCATGGGAAAATACAGATTGAAAATCCAAAAAAGAGGTAGGAACTAGAGATACAGAATGAGAATTATTTGTATGTAGATGTGTCAGTTAAAGTTAGAGTTAACAGAAAAGAATACCCAGGGAAAAAGAGTAATGTAGAAGAGTCCCTAATGAGCACAGACATCAAAGAAACTCCCAACACTAACCAAGAATTATTGCTAAAATAGAAAGAAAGAAGAAAACACAGCCATATGAAATAGTCCCTTCCTTCAAGAAGCTCTCCATGTCATCAAGGAGAAAATACATACACATATTAAACAGTTTTTTATTATGACTGCTTAGAATTAACAAAGGTAACTTTGAGGCTCAGTGCCCATAGTTCAGTGGTTAGGGCGCTGGCCACATACACCAGGGCTGGGAAGTTCGAATCTGCCTGGGGCCTGCTGAACAACAATGACAACAACAGAAAAAAAAAATAGCCAGGCATTGTGGCAGGTGCCTGTGGTCCCAGCTACTTAGGTGGCTGAGGCAAGAGAATTGCTTAAGCCCAAGAGTTTGAGGTTACTGTGAGCTGTGATGCCATGGCACTCTACCAAGGGCAACATAGTGAGACTATCTCCAAAAAAAAAGGAACTTTGAAAGCAGAGGTGGCAAACACTAGCATGGCAAAAAGAGAAAGTGAAATTACGCTGAAAAGTAGAAAAACTAGTAATAAAAAGAGGAACACTGTCTTCAAGGAGAGAGCTAAATCCTAGATGGGGGAAGTAAAGCAGAAATATTAGAAGAAAACTAACATTTACTGCCATGTCCATACCAATAATTGTTCCAATATCTTTCAAATACTTTACCTTATTTAATTCTCACAATATTCCTAAAAGTATGAGACAAATACTATTGCCACTTTACAAAAGTCAGCTGAAGCATACAAAAGTTAAGTAAATTGCCTCAAGTCTTACATTCAGTCTACTTGGCATGGGACGGTTTTACCACTGGAACCCAGGTGGAGGGTGAGCCCTTGATTCTTCCACTGTACTTCTACTGAGTACTGGCAAAATTGGGACATTTCAAAGGGGGGAAGGAAAAAATTCTATGCCAGTGGATTTATCCAGAATTATTATCACTTGGCTCACTATAATAGAGCTATTTCTTTTATGAAGTATAAAAAAATTAAAATGAGTATTTTAACATAAAAAAAATCTTTCACTCTCAGAGAATACATGGGATTAGGGATGACTCCTTGCTTGCAGTCTTATCCTCAGAATTTTCCACACTATCACTATGGCTAGAATTCTAAATTGCAAACCTAACTGTATCACTCATCTTCTCTTGATAACCTCTCAATAACTCCCTACTGGCAACAGGATTAAAAAAACACAATGGAACTTAAAGGAGAAAGCTTTGAAATAAGCCTATTTAGAAAGCTAGCTATAAGCCTATATTCCTTAACCTAGAAGGAATAATAGTACAGATTTTTAAAAGTCAAACTCTAAAAATAAATGTTTACTTATAATTTATAACACTGCTTTATATCCCACTGAAGTCTCCTACTTTTCTCACCTCAGAATTGTAAAATAAAATAAAATTTCAAATGCCAGCTAAAGAACAACATTGACACCTTGTGGTGAACTGAGTATCAAATGTAATAATGAGTGAAGAGATTCCTAATGAAATGAAATGTCTGTTTACCTAAAAACAAATCCTTAATCCAGGGATTTCCAAGAGTAAGAAGCAAAAGTTCAATCACCATCATGTACTAAGAGTTGCTAGTACTTCGGCACCACTGAAATCAGCCTACATTCTTAACTATGGGCCAAGGGATCTGAATAAAATCTCAGGTCATTGTTTTCCTAGGAAACAGTACAACACATCCATCTGAAGGAGCGTTAATGCCCTGGTTTTATGTGCTCTCAAGTCTTTGCCTTTGAGCCACCTGTAATCCTAATACTCTGAGAGGCCAAGGTTGCTGGGCTGCTTGAGACCAGGAGTTGGAGACCATTCTCAGCAAAAGTAAGACCTCATTTCAACAGAAAAACTAGCCAGGCACAGTGGCCCCTGCCTGTAGTCTCAGCTACTCAGGAGGCTGAAGCAAGATCTCTTGAACCAGGAGTTTGAGCTTGCTGAGTGAAGGAGGAGGGAAGGGAGAGAAAAGGAAAGGTAAAAGGGAAAGGACAAGAAATAAAGGGAAAAAGCAGATCACAGACTGGAAGAAAATATTTCCAAAACACCTATCAAAGGACTATGACTGGAATACATAAAGAACTCTTACAAATCAGTAAGAGAAAGACAACCCAAACAAAAGAGTGAAGTAAACACTAAATTAAAAAAGATTTTAAAAGCACCAGGAAAAGAAAAGGGAACTTTTTAGAATTACTCCATTGAGGGACAATGTTGAAACTATAAACAATAGTTTAGTGTGACAGCCACAAAATTAAGTTTCCCAGCAGCATGTCACATATACCACGGCAAACACTAAGGGAAAAAGGATCATTTAATAGAGCAGATGATGGGTAGTCTTTCCTAATGTATAAGAGAACTACCACAGAAAGTTCCATTTTACTCAGGAACTTTGACAAGTACAACTTAAAGTTTCCAGTTTCAGGGTTACTACCTGGGTTCAGGTAATTTGGATGCTAAATAGATACTTGATTTTGTTCAAGAAAGGTCTGTGTTATTAGCTATAAATGGATTATACAATGGTGATGGGGAGAACATTATTAATAAAGCAGTTCGAATTACCAACACACCCAAAGAACCTGGAAAGTAGCCTGTGTATGAAACTCCCAAGAGCCAGATGTGTAAGATCAATGTTAAATAAATAAGCAACTACCAAATTAACCTCATGACTCTATATTTATGTAGGGCACTGTTTTCCAGAAAATTTCCTCAGTCATTATGTCTGAAGTCAAACAAGCACCAGTCTAGGACCATGAGACTATTAAAAGGATCTACAAAATGCGCTTGTCAAAATACCTTCAAAACAACCTCCAGTAGGGCTCTTACTTGCTCTGGGCTTTCAGACAGGTAAACCACTTGATGCCCCTGGCCTCAGCTTCTACACTTAAGACAAAGGCTATTATATTATCCCTGATGTATAAACACAAAAAACTTGTAAGAAAAAGATAACAGATGTGAAAATGCTCACGAATTACACAAATTTATAACACTGCTTAATTTTTTTTAGAAGAATCAGAGAAGTTAGATGAAATTAGGATAAATTGGGGACAAAGGCAGTGTCAGATCAATCAAAGCCTTTTCTATTACACCACATTGCTTTGCAAGATCCAGCAGTCTTTCTTCACTTCCTCTTCTCCTGTCTCCTGTTATAAGAGCTTTCAGCACTCCTAGAAACTACCCTCTTTTAGCTTCTATGATGCTATATTATCTTCAAGTCTTGTTCTTCTTGATTTATCATTTTTAAAAAATTCTCCTGGTTTCTCTAGTAAGATGACATGATCTCAGACTTAGAAAACACCTTTCAAGTTATTGTATCTATACCCTCACATTACTGAGGGAAACCGAGGTTTAGAAGTATTAGTGGCTTACTCACATTCAAACTATTTCTGGACATTCTTCTTTTCAATATTTACAACTCAACATATCCCAAATTAAATAGGCTTAAGAATATTTTGACAAGTCCTGCTTTCTATCTTTACCCTGTAATTACTAAATCCTGTCTGTCATACAGCCTAAGCAGTCAAGATGAAGGCATCTTTCAGATA
>CAUYQV010042301.1:0-48704 GCA_963574575.1 Galagoides demidoff
TTTTTTCTATTTTTAATAGAGAAGGGGTCTTAATCTGGCTCAGGCTGGTCTCAAACTCATGAGCTCAAGCAATCCACCAGCGCCAGCCTCCCAAAGTGAGATGAGCTATCTTTAAAAAAAAAAAAAAGAAAGAAGAAAGAAAAATTAAGTCTATCAAGGTCTACTAATGAAAAAAAAGACCTTTCATCAGTGCTACAGAGGTCTAAATAATGAGCGCGATACAGCCTACGTTAGTGCCCATCTCAGGGCTTGGTGCTTCTCAAGGGGAACCAGATCTCCGCCTACTGCGGCCTGTTTGCTCTGGAGACAACACATAAGCAACTTAAGGCCCACAGGAGACAGCAGCACCAGGAGTGGGCCAGGATCCACACTAGTGGAATCATGCATGCGGCCCCCACTCCTGGTGGGGGCCTCGAGGATGGAATTCCAGGCATGAGCCTCTCCAGCAATGGGTGCACTCTTTTGCTTTACTTTTTCCATCCATCATTTTTCATCTCAGCTCTTGGGTCCCAACTGACTACAAATCCACAAGAAAATCATTCTTCCCTGGAAGATGTAAAACCTGTGGCCTCTTACTCTTTGGGTTAGGCTAGATGAAGACAATGGGCAGTACCCCCACATAGGCAGGATGGCACCTCCCCTCCACGCACACTCCTTGCTGACTTGCCTCCTGCACACTCGCCTCCAGAAGCCACAAGGTCCCAGACCAGGAAGCCAGCATATGAACTCTATGCCCCATCCTCCCAAAGCAGGCTCACAGAACTGGGCCACCCTAGCTCACATGAACAAGCCCCAGGAAGCAGCCACAAAAAACCACCCAAAAGGGACCCACATGATCATTCTACATAGTGTTATCCACACCAGATCTGAACCTACCTCATTCTCCATGGAATACCCTGCTGGAAATTCTGTTTGAGGAGGAGTTTCTTTGGATGGAATCTGGTTCCTGCCCCTCTGCCCATAGTTACTGTGCATTCTATGTTCACTTCTGAACTTGTCAAAAAATACCATCAGATGCTAGCCCTCCCTCTGAAAAAACATGAGTGAACAGGAAGACAGAAACCACAGCTTCCTTATGCAAAGCCCATTGAGGCTGTTTACCACCTTTTTTTTTTGCACTTTTTGGCCATATGCGGGTTTGAACCCACCAACTCCAATATATGGGGCCACAGGCGCTGCCCTGTTTACCACTTTTTAAACATTTAAAAAGCAGTCAGCACCCAAAGACTGTTGGCAAAATCCAAACAGGTTGCATGCACAAATAGACACAAAATACACTGGCTCATTCTCCTTACTACTCACAGCATGTGAGCCCTGAAGGGCTGAAATATCCATATCCCGGTGAAACAGTGCAGTCAAGGGAAGGATGTTACTCTGGGGGTCTGATTCTGCACACTGAAATGCCAAAGCTAAACATGCAAATAGTGAACAATGTTGTTGTACTATGGGTGAAGACACGTGGCCCGCAGCACTCAGCACATGGGAGGGCTAGGAATAGGAGACACAGCTATTCCAGCCACACTGTTCCAAGGCAGCAAGACACTTTACAGGGGCAGGTACATTTCCAGGTGCAGGGCACACCTGGCTCTAAGGTCCACACCTACAGCAGCTTCCAGGACTCAAGGGTTTCAGTCAGGACTTTGAAACTAAACAGTATGTGCCCCTGAGCACGCTTGGTTTAACTTTTTTAGGGTAAATTTCCTGATCTGAAAAAGAAGTTGGAGTCATTGCTGATGAAGGTGCTTAAGATTCGGAAGATTCCAGAACAGCGTGCAAATAGGAACAGCTACCAAATTAAATGTTCTGGTTAATTAGAGTGACTATATACCCACAGATTAATAAACAAACATAACAATTATAAGACAATTTTATTAATATTAGGTTGAACCAAATCCAAGTGCTGATTGTTAACAATCTTTGGCCTATAAAAATGACAATTTCACATGGATCAATTTCATTAACTGGTAACAAATAAAGCTTTGTATTTCTTGATTCTGAAAAGACTGATGTATTCAGAATAATAATTTTCTGCTTCAATTATTATTCCATATGCCACAGACACAGAAAGTATAGGAAAGTAGGAAAAGTAGTACTGAAACCAGATGCATCTGAATCTGTATCTCGCATTAACTGTATTACCACTTTTTCTATTTTTTTTTTCATTTTTGAGACAGAATCTTACTTGTCATCCTTGGTAGAATGCCGTGACATCATAGCTCACAGCAACCCCAAACTCTTGTGCTGAAGCGATTCTCTTGCCTCAGCCTCCCAAGTAGTTGGGACAACAGGAGCCTGCCACAACGCCCAGCTATTTCTAGAGACAGAGTCTTATTCTGGCTCAGGCTGGTCTTGAACCTGTGAGCTTAGGCAATCCACCCATGTCAGCCTCCCAGAGTGCTAGGATTACAGATGACAGCCACCTCTCCCAGCCCCACTTTCTCTCTTTAAAACCCAGAGTAGAGTCACAAGCTCAGATTCCTCCTTTTTCTTTCTTTCTTTTTTTTTTTTTTTGAGATAAGAGTCTCATTCTGTCACCGTGGGGAGAATAGAGTGCTATGGCATCATAGCTCACAGGAACCTCAAAGTCTTGGTTGGGCTCAAGCGATCTTCCTGCCTCAGCCTCCCAAGTAGCTAGAACCACAGGCACCCACAACACCCAGCTAATTTTTTAGTAGAGACAGGGACTCACTGTTGCTCAAGGTGATCTCGAACTCCTAAATTCAAGTGATCCACCTGCCTCAGCCTCCCAGAATGCTAGGATTACAGGCATGAGCCACCACGCCTGGCCTCTCCTTTATAAAAGCTGCCTCTGCAGAACAGAACCAGGTGATCCTGACTGCACAATAGGTTTGAAGGGAAAAAAGCAAACCAGGAGAAAGAGATGCTGGTAGGGAAGATGGGGCAAGGAATGAGGCAGAATTCAGGGAAAACAGACTTGACTAAAAAGGAAACCCACATGCTCTGGACACTTGCCAATCATCCTTCCTTTACAATGATCCCTACGATCAATGTGAGAGAAAGTGTGAGAGAAAGGCCAATGACCAACTGCAGAGAAATAGACACAGGAACCTAAATTTAGCTGGTATAGAGACACTTGAGCAGAACTGCAGCCATAAAACAAGACTAGGCAGCTACAAAAATTGAGAACAAGCAAGGTACCTTCAAAATTACAAATATGATCACCAAAATAAAAAGTTCACTAGAATAATGAAGTGGACGTAGCTAGAGCCCAATGACAGATACAGAGGACAGAGTCATGGGGTTGGCCAACCCCTGCCTACTGCTGACAGCCCACAGCTGCAAATTTTTTTTTTTTTTTAAGAAACAGAGTCTAACTTTATCACCGTCGGTAGAGTGCCACTGCATCACAGCTCACAGCAACCTCCAACTCCTGGCCTTCAGTGATTCTCTTGCCTCAGCCTAGAGCAGCTGGGACTACAGGCACCTGCCATAACACCCAGCTATTTTTTGTTTGTAGTTTGGCCAAGGCCAGGTTCAAACCCACCACCCTCTGTATATGGGGCCAGCGCCCTTCTCACCGAGCCCCAGGTGCCACCCAACTGCAAATGTTTTTCACATTAAATGTTCGCCATCAATTTGATAAGAGGGAACATCACTTTGAACCCTAAAAAGGCAAAATGTTAGGCATCCCTCCCCTGAAGAATTCCATTCTCAGTAAAAGAACTACATTATAAAAAATTACAGGCAAGGCACAGTGGCTCATCCGTGTTATGTAATCCCAACACTTTGGGAGGGCAAGGCAGGAGCATCAATTGAGCCCAGGAGTTCAAGACCAGCCTGGGCAACAGAGTAAGACACAGAAAATACAAAAATTAGCTGGACATAGTGGCAGACACCTGTAGTGTCAACTATACAGGAGGCTGACGTAAGAAAATCATCTGAGCCCCAGCCTTGAGGTTGAAGTGAGTTATGATGATGCCACTATACTCTAGTCCAGGCAATAGAATGAGTCTTAAAAAAAAAAAATTGTACTTAATTATTATGCTTTGAATTCAATCAGTAAAAATGTGGTAGACATTTGCTTCATCTCTTATTATATAAGGACTTACTTAATGGCCTCGATTTTGCCTCTTGGCCCACAAAGCCTGAAATACCATTTACTGTCTAGTCCTTTGCATAAAGTTTGCCAACCCTGTCCTAGAGCATAAGACAAAAAAATAAAAACTAGAAAATATGAGAGACATACAAAGGTCACAGAATCCAGGTCTATAAAGTCTAGCAGTCCCTTCAGAGGAGAACAAGAACAGAGCCCAAAAAGGGACACAATTATGACAAGAAACCAAAGACTCAACTCTATGGACAAAAAAAAAAAAAAAAAAAAGGAACAAATAGGCTAAATGTAAAAGAGACAAATCCTAAACACACTCATCCTCATAAAACTGCAAAATTTCAAATGAATTCTAAAAGTGTCCAATGTGAAGATTTGTTTTTTGTAAAAAACAAAAAACAACAACTTCCCCCCCCAAGAATCAGATCAGCATTAGATGTGTCATGATAGAAGACAATGTGGTAATCTCTCTAAAAGGGGAAATTATTTTAAATCTAGAAGTTAATTTAAAGCCAACTATCAATCAGGTTGAAGGTAAAATAGTTGTTTTCACATCTATAGTGCCTTCAGACCCTTATATCCTAAAAACCCTTTTGGAAAGATATACAAAAATATTCTGAAGGACAAACTCCTAACAAAGAAAAAGGATCCAAAAGAGAAAAAGGTGTGGACTCCAAGAAACAGAAGAAACAATCAAAGAGGCAGAGAAAAGAAATCTCAGTTGATAACAAAGATAGTTGTATAGAAAGCAAACAAAAGAAAATCTTAAAACAGATTCCATTGCATAAACCATGTGACTGAGAGCCGAAAAGTTCTTGATGATAAAAACATACATGTCTCTTTTTTTTTTGTAGTGTAAAGATTTATTATAAATATTTTTAAGTGTATTTTATAGACGCTGTAGCAACAATTTTGTAGATTTGTTTGGGGATCTGTCTCTTTTTTTAAGCAGCAGAAACATAAGTCTTTTTTTTTTTAAGACAGTCTCTCACTCTGTCAGAGACTTCGGTAGAGTGCTGCGACGTCACAGCTCACAGCACTCTTGGGCTTAAGCGATTCTCTTGCCTCAACCTCCTGACTAGCTGGGACTACAGATGCCCACCACAATACCCAGCTACTTTTAGAGACACTTTTAGGTGTCGCTCTGGCTCAGGCTAGTCTTGAACTCATGAGCTCAGGCAATCCACCTTCCTTGACCTCCCAAGTGCTGGGATTACAGGTGTGAGCCACTGCACCCAGGCCAAAACATAAGTCTTTTGAAAGAAAAAAGATGTGACTCTCGGTTGCTCACATTTGTAATCCTAGCATTCTGGGAGGCCAAGATGGGTGGACTGCTTGAGCTCACGAGTTCAAGACCAACCTCAACAAGAGTGAGACACCAGCTCTACTAAAAATAGAAAAATCAGTCGGGAGTGGTGGCATGCACCAGTAGTCCCAGCTACTTGAGAGGCTGAGGCAGGAGGACTGCGTGATCCCTGGAGTTTTTAGGTTGCAGTGAGCTATGATAACACCACTGAACTCTGGCCAGAGTAACAGAGTAAAACTATAAAAAAGGAGAAAAGAAGGAAGGCGAGGAGAGGGGAGGAGAAGGGAAGGGAGGGAAGGGGAGTGGAGCAACTGAGCTGTGTGGGCCAGGCAGTGGTTCACGCCTATAATCCTAGAAGAAGATTGAGAGGCAGAGGTGGGAGGATTGCTTAAGGTCAGGAGTTCAGAC
Organism: Galagoides demidoff; assembly: GCA_963574575.1. Taxonomy (NCBI): domain Eukaryota; kingdom Metazoa; phylum Chordata; class Mammalia; order Primates; family Galagidae; genus Galagoides; species Galagoides demidoff. The sequence continues at coordinate 5,784 of CAUYQV010042301.1, forward strand.
CTGCCTGAGCAAGACTGAGATCCCATCTCTACTAAAAATAGAAAAAATAAGCCAGGGGTGGTAGCTACTGAGGAAGCTGTGGCAGGCAGATCACTTCAGCTCAGAAGCTTGAGGCTACAGTCAGCTATGATGACACCACTGCACTCTAGCCTAGGTGACAGAGTAAGACTCTGTTTAAAAAAAAAAAAAAGGCAAGAAAAGTTTTTAAGAAACTCAAGAGAAAACAAAAGGCTGGTATATATGTATATATATGTATGTATGTATATATTATATAAAATATATATAATGGTCAATATAAAATATACATTTTATATATAATATAAATATTTTATATATTATATAAATACATATTATACATATAATTTTTCTCATGATCCCCATGTGAAACATACTAAAATGTAGCCTGACTCTGAATACCAGACAGAAGACAGATCAACAGTTTATATTTGATCTTGCTGCTTGACATTCTCCTTCCAAAGTATAATTTTGTGGCAATAAGTTAGTATAACCACACTACTTAAAAGAGACTAAAATCCAGTCCTGGCTGTGCCAGCTGCTAATGGATTTTTATTGCTTCCAGGTGTCTTCAAGGAAGACAGCTAGGAAATGAATGATAACTCTAATTCAAAATGAATCAGATAGAATTTTCTACTTAAGTTCTTTAACTTTATACTTGTATCTTATTAATTCTTACATAAAAAATGATTGCTACTTGGCTCTGCGCCCATAACACAGTGGTTACAGTGCCAGCCACATACACCAAGGGTGGCGGGTTCAAAACTGGCCCAGGCCAGCTAAACAACACTGACAACTGCAACAAAAAAAAAAAAGCCAGTGTCGTGGCAGGTGCCTATAGTCCCAGCTACTTGGGAGGCTGAGGTAGAAGAATTGAGTAAGCCCAAGAGTTTGAGGTTGCTGTGAGCTGTGACACCACAGCACTTTACCTAGAGTGACATGGTGAGACTCTGTCTCAAAAAAAAAAAAATTAATAGAAAAAAAAAAAAAGATTGCTACTTGGTTGATTTCAGGAGCCACCAAGGAGTCATGACACACACTTTGCAAAACTGTACAATACTCGGCCTGAAGATGTCCTGGGTTCTTTAGTGCACCAGCCCTGCAAGGGGAGGGCAAGAACTATTCCCTCTCTTTTCCTGCCTCTCTCCCTGACTCTTGCTCCTTCTCCTCCCCTCCCTCACTCTATAAACCAGACTTCCACTGGCAGGCCCTGGGCACAGGGAGAGGCTGCTGGTGCACTGCTTGAACCTATCCACCTATCCCACCATCCTCTGCCCTGACACAGTAGTCAATGCTCTTGGCCTCATGGGCGCTAAGACCCCCTCACCAGTCAGGAAGGAGATTTGTACAGGTAGTGACAGCTCACCAGAAAGCTCTTTACCCGGGGTGCTGAGCAAGTACTTGAAATAAAAGATACCAAGGAGTAAGACTATGTAAGAAATCAATGTGAAAGACTATTAATAGTTGTTTCTTGGGAGTAGGATCTTTTTTCATTATTATATATTTTGCTTTTTTTTTTAGACAAAGTGTCACTTTGTCACCCTCAGTAGAGTGCTGTGGCATCACAGCTCACAGCAACCTCAAACTCCTAGACTCAAGTGACCCTCCTCCCTCAGCCTCTCAAGTAGCTGGGGCTACAGGCGCCTGCCACAACACCCAGCTGTTTTTTTAGAGATAGGGTCTCACTTGTATTCAGGCTGGTCTTGAACTCCTGGACTCAAGTGATCCTCCTGCCTCAGCCTCTCAAGTAGGCTGTCCATCTGAAACCCCCCAAGGGCCACATCTTAAGATTTAAAAGTACATCCAGGACTAAGTCATGACAAAGACCAAAACTAATCTACCCAAACCAAGGATAACATCAAGCCTCCAAAATTCAAAACAATACACCACTAATTTAACTACCTGCTTTAACAAAACTCAAACCGACTAGGCACCTGTGGCTCAAATGGCTAAGGCGTCAGCCACATACACCTAAGGTGGCAGGTTCGAATCCAGCCCGGCCCACCAAACAACAATGATGGCTGCAACCAAAAAATAGCGGGGCATTGTGGCAGGCGCCTGTGGTCCCAGCTACTTGGGAGGCTGAGGCAGGAGACGCACTTGAGCCCAGGAGTTAGAGGTTGCTGTGAACTGTGATGCCACAGCACTCTACCGATTGGGATAGCTTGAGGCTCTGTCTCAAAAAAAAAAAAAAAAACTCAAACCATTCAAAAGTCAGAATCCCTATAACATATCATCTACAATGTCTAATGTATAATAAAAAAATTACCACACATATAAAAAAATATGACAATCTGGCTGAAAGTCAAGAAAAAAATCAGTCAATAAAATGTCCCAGGTGTTGGAATTAGCAGGCAAGAACTACAAAAGAACTTTGATAATTATGTTAAAGACTCTACAAAAAAAGTTATGAGCAGAGCCTCAATGACAAATGGAACCATATGAAACAGTTTGATGCATGGGTATCTGAAAGACCAGAAAGAGAAAGAGGGAGCATGGGAAATTGAAAGTATCTGAAAAAATACTAGCAAAATATTTTACAAATTTCACCCCAAAGTATAACCTTTAGATAAAGAAAACTCAGTGAGTCCCAAGCATTATAAATACAAATAAATCCACATTTAAACACATCATAAACAAACTGCTAAAAACCAAGAATAAAGAAAAAAATCCTAAAAACTGTTAAAGGAAAAAAAAAAAAAGACATTCAATACAATAAAAAGAATAGCAGATAACTTCTCAAGAGAAAACTGGAAGCAAGAAAATACTGTACCTGGCCAGGCCTGGTGGCTCATGCCTATAATTCTAGCACTCTGGGAGGCCAAAGTAGGTGGATTGCCTTAACTCACAGGTTTGAGACCAGCCTGAGCCAGAGTGAGACTCTGTCTCTAAAAATAGCTGCACACAGTAGCAGGCACCTGTAGTCCCACGTACTTAAGAGGCTGAGGCAAGAGAATCACTTGAACCCAAGAATTTGAGGTTGTTGTAAGTTATGATGCCACGGCAGTACTCTACCAAGGGTGACAAAGTGAGAGTGAGACTGTCTCAAAAAAAAAAAAAAAAGGAAAAGAAAAGAAAAAGAAAATAATGTACCTGTATTTTTAAAATGCTGAAAGAAAATTAGATAACAGTCAACCTAGAATTCCATACCCAGTAAAATTATTCTTCAAAAATGAAGATGAAATAAAGACATTTTCAGATGATAAAAACTGAAAGAAAGTGTCAAATCTATGCCATGAAAAAATTTTAAGGAAGGTCTTTAGGCAAAGGTAAATGATTCCAGATGAAAATTTAACCTAGAGGAAATAAAAGTGCTGAAAATTATTATAAACACAGGGATTTCATACATGACTCATTTTCTTTTTCTTTCTTCAGGTTTTTTTTTTTTTTTGAGACATAGCCTCAAGCTATCCCCCTGGGTAGAGTGCTGTGGCACCACAGCTCACAGCAACCTCCAACTCCTGGGCTCAAGCGAGTCCCTGCCTCCGCCTCCCAAGTAGCTGGGACCACAGGTGCCTGCCACAACGCCCGGCTATTTTTCTTGGTTCCAGCTGTCATTGTTGTTTGGCGGGCCCAGGCTGGATTCGAACCCACCACCGTAGGTATATGTGGCTGGCGCCTTACCCACTTGAGCCATAGGCGCCAAGCCTCTTTCTTCAGTTTTGAAAAGAGTAAAACTGTGACTTTTCTTTGGTTCATTGATAAAAGGTTGAGGGGTGGGGAGTAGTGGGGGTCAACGAGCCATGCTGGAGACAGCACAATGTCTAGGGCCCAGCTTTGGGTCAGCAAGCATGTCAAAGACAAGAAAGAAGGAAGAAACATATCCAAACTGAGGTCTCTTTCTTTATTTCTTTTGAGACACGGTCTTGATCTGTCACTCAGGCTAGAGTGCAGTAGCTCACTGCAACCTCAAACTCCTGATGTCAAGAGCGCCTCCCACCTTGGCCTCCCAAAGTGCTGAGCCAGGGACCTGGCCAAGACCTGAGCTTTCTAACTGGCCTTGATCCTGCTTCTTCCCATTCCACCTTCCCCTTCATCAGGGCTGAGCTTTGGCCAGTGATGGCAAGAAACCAGTGTTGTCAGCTCTGGGCTGGCACACACGTGGTGGGAGAACAGGGGAGACTTCTCAGCCCAAATTTGGCTCAACACACAAGGCGTGGGGGAAACAGGTAGCTGAGGCCCAGATTGAAACACTGCATTCGGCAGAGTCCAAGAAGGACACGTCCAGTTTGTAACTGTCCTTTTCCTCCTTTTTCTTCCCCCTTCCTCCTTCCCTTCTTTAAATCCAAGGTGTTAGCCAGTGAATCCAGGAAGGAGGTTCCTGGGTTCAGCTTTAGGTTGCAGGCCCAGCAGCTGGCTGCAGGGAGGGAATTGTGATATGTTTCAGTGGAGTTTAGATGGGATGCTTAAGAGTATTTACCTACAGGCAGACTAAGCAAAAAAGCAAATAAACCAAAGATAATAGGAACCAGGTTTCTCTCTGCTGGAGAAGCAAGATGTAAATATGGACAAGGGGGAGAGTAGGATAAATTCTATAGTAATGCCGGGCACGGTGGTTCAAGGCTATAATCCTAGTACCCTAGGAGGCCAAGGCAGATGGATTGCCTGAGCTCACAGGTTTAAGACCAGCCTGAGCCAGAGCGAGACCTCATCTCTAAAAACAGATGGACCTTGTAGTTGGCGCCTGCAGTCTCAGCTACTTGGGAGGCTGAGTTAGGACACCACAGCACTCTATCAAGGGTGACAAAGTGAGACTGTCTCAAAAAGAAAATTCTGTGATAAGGGACTGAAATTAGAAGTATCAGGGTGAATTCTAGTTAATATAGACAAAAAAGAGGGGTGGATATGAAAAATTCCCTAACTCTGTCTGCTAAGAGGACCTAGAAATAAAACTACCCTAGTAGCAATGAGAACACCTACTGACTACATCTTGGTTTCTAAATAGCATTTCAACTAAAAGCTAACAGGGCTCCTTAGACAAATGTCTGGTTCCCAGGATGGGACAGGGAAAAAATAAGATTAGCCTAAAACATCTTGTTTTAGGAAATTTAAGGAAGTATTTAAAGAATGATAGGAACCTGTCAAAAAGATGCTGGATACACAACAACATGGATTTTTCCTTTTTTTGAGAGAGGATCTTACTCCACCTAGGATGGAGTGCAGTGGCATCATTATTCACAGCAACCTCAAACACCTGGGCTTGGTTGGGCGAGGTGGCTCACATCTGTAATCCTAGCACTTTGGGAGGCCGAGGCAGGTGTATCTCTTGAGCTCAGGAGTTTGAAACCAGCCTGAGCAAAAGTGAGACTCCATTTCTACTAAAAATAGAAAAATCATCTAGGTGTGATGGTGGGCACCTACGGTCCCAGCTACTTGGTAGGCTAACGTAGGAGGATCACTTGAGCCCAGGAATTTGAGGTTATAGTGAGCTATAATGACTCCACTGCTCTAGCCTCGGTGGCAGAGTGAGAGTGTCATAAAAGACATAATGATCTTTTTTTTTTTGAGACGAAGCCTCAAGCTATCCCCCTGGGTAGAGTGCCATGGCATCACAGCTCACAGCAACCTCCAACTCCTGGGCTCAAGCGAGTCTCCTGTCTCAGCCTCCCAAGTAGCTGGAACTACAGGCACCTGCCACAACGCCCAGCCATTTTTTGGTTGCAGCCATCATTGTTGTTTGGCGGGCCTGGGCTGGGGATTCGAACCCGCCACCTCAGGTGTACGTGGCTGGCGCCGTAGCCGATTGAGCCACAGGCGCCGAGCCAGACATAATGATCTTAAATAGAACTTCAAAATACATAAAGCCAAAACTAAACAAAGGGAGAAACAAATCCAAAATAATAACTCTAAGCTCAGCGGCTATAGCTCAGAGGCTAGGATGCCAGCCACATACACCAGAGCTGGCAGGTTTGAATCCAGCCCAGGCCTTCCTAACAACAATGATAACTCCAAACAAACAAAAAAAGCCAGGTATTGTCAGGTGCCTGTAGTCCCAACTATTTGGGAGGCTGAGGCAAAAGAATCACTTAAGCCCATGAGCTTGAGGTTGCCGTGAGCTGTGACACCATGGCACTTTACCCAGAGGGACATAGTGAGACTCTGTCTCAAAAAAATATAGTAATAATAAAAGCTCTAGGCTCGGCGCCTGTGGCTCAATCGGCTAACGCTGTATACCATATAAATCCATCTGTATGAAGTTTAAGAACAAACTATGGTGGAAAAAAATCAAAGCAGTAGTTCCTTGGGGGAGGACTTCCTAAGGGACATCAGGGAACTTTCTCACAGATAGTAACGTTCTTTTTCTTAGTAAAAGTTTGGATTACATAAATGGATGCATTTGCCAATATTTAGGTAATAAACATTTAATATGTGTATATCACTGTATATAAATTTTATGTCAAGAGAAAATACTGAACCTAGTTAATGACCACATGCTGAGATATTTAGATCAAAATGAAGTGATACATGAAATTTACTGTGGAATATGACAGAAAAATAAGACGGGTTGATGCAGTTAGAGCAGCGGTTCTCAACCTGTGGATCTCCACCCACAGGACCTGTATGAAAGGGCCTCGGCAACACTCAGAACCACTGAGTTAGAGGGATGAAACAAATAGAGCAAATGTTAGGAACAGATCTAGGTGGTGCGTGAGCAAGTATTCACTGCAAAACTCTTGCAACTTTGGTGTATTCAAAAATTTTCATAGTAAAATGCTAGGGATGGGGGAAATGGACAGGAACAAACAGAGACAGGTTATACATTCCTTTTTCAAGGAAGTGTGCCGAAGATGGACAATGCTTGGTGAGAAGAGCCTTAGAAAGGCAGGCATGCAGGCATGTGGGCTTTGGTTATTGTCTACATCCAAGAACATAATTGTAGGAGCTATTTGCAGGGGTCCTCAAACTTTTTAAACAGGGAGCCAGTTCACTGTCCCTCTGACCATTGGAGAGCAAGACTGCGGGCCCTAGGACGAGTCAGTTGCTAAGCAGGACAGGCAGCGGCGGCAAAAACACCTGCCGGGCCGGCTAAATATCCTCAGTGGGCCACAGTTTGAGGACCCAATAGAGTCCTCAAATAGAGACGCATCTAACAGCAGTAATAAAACAGCTAGACATAATCAGATATAAGCATTTTCTGACATGTGACACAGAGTCAACATGCCATATAATTGACACTTAGACCTGACCAAGGTATCTCCCCTCACATAAACCAACAGTGTAGTCAGTTTCCATACCTGAACAGAATTTCTGAAAAAACTTGCATGGAATTTTAAACAACAGAATGGATATAAAGATTTAGATATAAATAATAAGGTTCAGAAAAAATTTTTTTTGAAAGATAGAAAGATTTCTTTTTCTTCTCAAACATACAAGTAACAATATACGTGAAACAGTATCTCCCACTCTACTTACATTTCCACTATGAACAGTTAACACCACAGATTTGGGCTGACCAGGTTTCTCACTTTCCACCTCCCAGGGCTAGAAGACATACCATCTTAAAGTGCAAACAAAAGCCCAAATTCCAGCTTCCTATTATGCTTCTTAAAGGGTATTATTTTCATTGCACACATCTAATGCCTATCATCAAATGCCCTAATTCTTAACACAATCTGCACAAAAAATTGTTACTGTTTGGAAATACTGGGGGAGAAAAAAAGGTCACATTTTTGGCACTGGCTCAAAGCTAAGGAAAAACATTCCTATTGCAATGAAAACAAACACTCAGTAGTCCAATTGATAATCCAAATGTAAACTCCCTCCCTCATACCTGTATCATCACTTGCTGTTCTGAGAGGGCAAGGACATGGTGGTTAAGTTTGCTAACAAAGATCCACTGTCCACAACAAGGACATATGGAAACACACACAGATACAGCTGGGCTCACTCCGCCTGACACAGATCCCACAGCACAAAGCCTGACCCAGGTGCTGTGACGCCCCTTGCTATGCCAGGTCCCAAAACACAATCTGCATACTCCCAACCACAAAGAGTAAGCCTGGATTTATGGTCCACACAGAGTACCATGAGGGTCATCCTGTCACTCTGAGCAATTAGTCAGTATCTAGGGTAAAAGTGCAGACAAGGTTTTGGAACCCACCCAAGACCACTACACTCCAATCTACAAACATACTGACTTCTAGAGTTTTCTTCAAAATGATCTGGCAAATCAAGTTGCCAGACTTGAGCTGCCAGGACTCAATGCCACAGACTGAGTGGCTTCAACACTAGAAACTTGTTCCCGAAGTCTACAGGCTGGAAGTCCAAGGTCAAGGTGTGGGCCGGGTTGGTTTCTCCTGATGCCTCCCTCCTTGGCTTGTACATGCCCAACCATCTTCTCCCTGTGTCCACACATGGTCATGTTTCTGTGTGTTGGTGTCCTAATCATTTTTTAAAAGGACACCAGCAAGATTGGATTAGGGCCCATCCTAATGACTTCATTTTACTTTAAACGCCTCTTTAAAAATCTCATCTCAGGGCAGCTCCTATGGCTCAGTGAGTAGGGCACCAGCCCCATATTCCAAGGGTGGTGGGTTCAAACCCAGCCCCAGCCAAACTGCAACAAAAAATAGCCAGGTGTTGTGGCAGGCAGCTGTGGTCCCAGCTACTTGGGAGGCTGAGGCAAGAGGATCACCTAAGCCCAAGAGCTGGAGGGTTGCTGTGAGCTGTGATGCCACAGCACTCTACCAAGGGCAACAAAGTGAGACTCTGTCTCTTAAAAAAAAAAAAAACTCATCTCAATGCTCAATGGCAGGGCATGCAGCTCAGTGCACCAGCCACATACACCAATGCTGGCAGGTTCGAACTAGGCCTAGGCCAGCTAAAACACTAATGACAACTGCAACAAAAAAAAATAGCTGGGCATTATGGTGGGCACCTGTAGTCCCAGCTACTTGAGAGGCTGAACCAAGAGAATCGCTGAAGCCCGAGTTTGAGGTTGCTGTGAGCTATGATGCCACAGCACCCTACCAAGGGCAACACAATGAGACTGTCTCAAAAAAAAAAAAAAAGAAAAAGAAAAAGAAAAACAGGCTCAGTGCCTGTTCAAGTGGCTAAGGTGCGGTGCCAGCCACATACACCAAAGCTGGCAGGTTTGAATCCAGCCCAGGCCTGCCAAACAACAACTACAACCAAAAAATAGCCAGGCACTGTGGAGGGTACCTGTGGTCCCAGCTACTTGGGAGGCTGAGGAAAGAGAATTGCTTAAGCCCTGGAGTTGGAGGTTGCTGTAAGCAGTGATGCCACAGCACTCTACCCAGGACAATAGCTTGAGGCTCTGTCTCAAAAAAACAAACAAACAAAAAAAAAAAACCTAGTTAGGCATGGTGGCTGTAGTCCCAGCTATTTGGGAGGCTGAGGCAGATAGATTGCTTAAGCCCAGGAGTTCAAGGCTGCAGTGAGCTATGATTACACCAGCGCACTCCAGCCTGGGTGACAAGAGTGAGACCCATCTGTAAATAAATAAATAAAAACCCCACCTCCAAATATAACCATGTCATAAGGTCCTGAGGGCTGGGGTTTCAGCATATGAATTTGGGAGGATACTATTCCTCCCACATAGGCAGGGAACAGGGACAAGGAACATGAAACTGTCCAGACATGGATGGCATTTTAAGTTGAACACGGGGGACTTCATTACATGAGTTTCTGCATGTTTATACTCGAAGTTTTTGTAATAGAAAGGTTCTCCTGATCACTCTTTTTGAAGCCCACCTCTGTCCTCACCTCTACTCCCCCATTCTGAAGCCAAAGTCTTAACTACACATCCCAGACTCTAGGTGTCTGGGATTGGTACAATCATGCCAACAAACAATAGATTAATGGATAAATGAATGGAGCTCCAGCAGCTTCCAACACCAAATACCCTGGGCCCAAAGCCCTCCCAGCACCACAGGACTATCTCCATTTCTTCTCTGCTTCTGAACTTTGGGACATGGTCCCAGGCTCCTCTGGAATTGCCTGTGGCCTGCTCATGTCTCTTCTGACACACTCTAGCATCTGCCTCCTCTTATTCTCTGATTTGAGGTGGGAACAGCTTACTTTCCTAAGTACAATGCTCCTACTTACTATGCTAAGAATGTTAATAGCACTTGAGTAAATAAAGAGAATGACTTCAAGGCTGAACAGTTAGATCTACAGACTTAATTACACCTGTGTTACTTACATTGCAGAGTGACAAGATGGGGTAGCATTTGCCCTAAACTAAGAAACTGGAAGGTCAACAGTATCTGTCTTCATGGGGCAGAATGCTGCCACACTTCTCATCTGCAGAGTGGCCCTTGCTGCAGTTTTATTGCTAACAGAAATGTCTTCTATTACACTATCTTCCTCTAAAAGGATGCTCAGAGCAGTTAACAAAGCAGCACTGGGAGATTCTGATGTGCTTTCTGAATCTAAATTATGACAGACTCTATCTTTTGAGAATTAATAAATATATGCTACTATGTAAATAGAAACTCTCCAAGCCAGAAGAGTTACAGGCCTCAATTGTTGGTCATTTTGGCCTCATCTGCTGGCCACTTGACATAAGGTCTCTGCCAGGCTATTCCTGCCTGGCCTTCCTGCCTCCCAACCCTGGGTCACCAAGTTGCCACCAAATAATCAGTGTAACGACTATCCATTAAGAGAGATAAAACAAGGTACAGCTGGTCCAAATCACCTTTTTAACCTATGTTATGTATGGCTGGTGCTAAGTATAGAATCAATTTAGTAGGTCATGACCAGCAGGTTAATTGGAGGGGAGGGGATAAAAACAGACTAGAATAAAAAAATCAGAGTGTTGTTTATATCAAGTACCATTCCTCTGAACTTTCATTTCAGTTATATAGACATTTATACACAGGAACACACCCTTGTATCTGCACAGGTCAGCATGGAGCAGGTACAGCTTCCTAGGGCCTACCGTGAATAAATTTTAACCCTTTCTGATCCTAACTGGACCTTATCTAACACAGTGATTTTTTTTTATTTATAAACAAAAATAAGCAAAAACACTTTAATTATTTTATGTAACCTAAAATACATAATAAAATCATCAGGTGAGTTCACATTTGTTTTTCTCTTAAACCTATATGGTAATTACAAGTAATACACCAACGTCTTCCCCACCCAAAATAAATAAGAACTGGAGACTATGCAGGGGGCAGAAAAATTGGATTGGAAAGGGTTAAAAGAAACTGGTCCAACACAAATTCCCAATTCCTCACAGACACAGGGCGAAGGGTGACGTGGCAGCTACATGAACTGATGGCTCACAGCCCATAACCAAGGGAATCTTTTCGTCCCCACTTACTATGGAAATTCTCAAAACTACACAAAAGTGGACAGAATAATATATACCCATTCCCAACACATTTCAGCTATCCCCCATCCTGTTTTCCTTCTAATTTGAGTTAACCAAATCCCGGAAATTGTACTATTTCACCTATAATACCTCATAGGTATTTATCAGATCAGAATTTATGACACAATTATTATATCCAACAAAATTAATAGTAATTCCTTATTTAATATCCAGTCCTAGATTTCCAGGGAATCTTACAAACTTTTTTTTAATTTTAACAATCAAATAAATTACATCAATGCAAAAATATTTAACTTTGTTCAGGATGAAATCACAGCCACCTGGTAGGGAGGACTAAGATCAGAGGCAGCAGAAGCTAGGATTCCCAACAGGGTTAAGTACCGTGATCCTCGTCTGAGCTGAGTATAAAAATGCACACAACTGGTGGCACCTGTGGCTCAAAGGACTGGCCCCATATGCCAGAGGTAGCAGGTTCAAACCCAGCCCCAGCCAAAAACTGCAAAAAAAAAAAAAAAAGAAAAGAAAAGAAATGCACAGAACCCAAATGTACACCTACATTTCTTACAAAAAGGAATTACATTTTGACAGAATAGTGACATGAGGCACAGAACATGGGTCTATTTTATAGACAGCCTTATTCTCCAAACCGCAAATCAGGACTTACAGTCTAAAAAGTACCACTCTGTGAACATCAGAGCAGAATAGCCCCCAAATGGTTACTTCTACTCCCCCAACCTCAGAGCTCTAGCAGCCTGTGGACTTCTCTGTCAATGCACTCACCCCTCACATGTACCCAGAATTGAGCCATCTCCCCACTGGCTTCTCAAGGTCACTGGCCCTCTCCATCATCCAGAGAGTTTAATGGGACACAACAGGGGCTCAGTAGACATTTGTCACATGAACTATGACCTACTCAAGGAAACTCTTAGGTGTACAGTGATCATGGCTACACCTGGCACCACTTTCCATTAAATCCACTTCAGTTGGCTCGGCACTTGTGGCTCAATTGGCTAAGGCGCCAGCCACGTACACCTAAGGTGGCGGGTTCAAATCCCCAGCCCGGCCCGCCAAACGATGATGGCTGCAACCAAAAAATGGCCGGGCCTTGTGGCGGGCGCCTGTGGTCCCAGCTACTTGGGAGGCGGAGGCAGAAGACTCGCTTGAGCCCAGGAGGTTGCTATGAGCTGTGATGCCATGGCACTCTACCCAGGGGGATGGCTTGAGGCTCCGTCTCAAAAAAAAAAAAAAAAATCCACTTCAGTTCATTTGTTCTCTGGCAGCTCACTGATTCCTGTCCTAAAGAAAAACCGGCCATGATAGAAACGTCCTTTGACAATACACGTTTGACAATAGTGTCTGAAGCCTAAAAAAAAGCATATCTACAGTTTTAAAGCTTTTAAATGTGCATTTTTTTGAAGGTGCTTAGAAAGGAGCTAACTTTGAAACTTAAATGTCCAAACCGTACTTTCATAAAATTTAAGTCATTACTTCTGCTGTGTAACCTTGAATTTGTGAATAAGTTTAAAACAGGTTCTCTCTGGTTAATTTATCATGAGAATAATTTAAGTTCCGAAGTTCTTTTTTTTTTTTTTTTTTTTTTGAGACAGAGCCACAATCTGTCACCCTGGGTAGAGTGCTGTGGCATCACAGCTCATAGCAACCTCCAACTCCTGGGCTCAAGTGAGTCTCCTGCCTCAGCCTCCCAAGTAGCGGGGACCACAGACCCCTACCACAACATCCGGCTATTTTTTGGTTGCAGCCGTCATTGTTGTTTGGTGGGCCAGGGCTGGATTCGAACCCGCCACCTTAGGTGTATGTGGCTGACACCTTAGCCACTTGAGCCACAGGTGCCAAGCCCCAAAGTTCTTAAGTAGGAGACCTCACACTAAATGGGGGATCAGAGTAAGAAAAGTTCTGCCAGCTTGTGATTGCAGAGTACAGGAGGTAAAGTCATGACCTGGATACGAATCCATGCCCCAAAGCTTGCTCTGGCCTGCCTATAGGAAATAAGGTAGGCAAGAGGCAGAATACAGAAAAAGCACAAAACTCCCAGCTTAGGCAACTACAGTTGATTATCTCCTCTAATAGAGATAATAAAATTAATCAGACTTTGTCTATGCCTAAATTTTTTCATTGCCCCCATCAGTAAAACTAGCATAGTTTTACTGGTTTTTCCCTTCTATTTCCAAAAGCTCAGGAATATTTTACTTCTTCTTTGGTTCTCTCAATATTGTTGAATGTTTATGTTTCTACCAAAGTTGATATAAGAAATTCAGTCAATTCCATCCTTGCCTGTTACACTAGGCAGTGGACCAGGTGCCTATGTAAGTGGGCCACAGAGGTCACCAGTCCCCTGAGCTCTTGGTTTCCAGCATTCCACCAGAGTAGGTGGCTCAATGCCAGCAAAACTCAACATCAGCCACGCTCAGGCCTGATGGTCCCTGTTAAGCAGTCACTGGGTTAGCGCCTCTCCTTTCCAGCTAACTCCTTTTAGACAGCTTGGCTCTCCCCTTTCCTGTGCAGCAACCCCCTATAGTCTAACAATTACAGGCCGAATAACTTTCTTGAGTTGTTTTCTAACTTTAAAGCCTTTTTGCAGGTAACTGCAAATACTGCACCTAAATTAGACATCCATGTTCCTAACATAATGAGTTGAGAAAGTAGAAAAATAGAACCACATAACTCTCTGAAGGCCACCTGGCTACATTTGATTTCAAATAGGACTTTTTAAAAATGGGGCACCTTGTAATCGAAGGTTCTGAGTAGTCCTCAATTAAAGGACACTGCTCCTCAGAGTGCCTGGCAGTCATCATAGCTTGGACTTATCAAGGTCTTAAACTTGTGCACACAAATCCGCACATAAACACTTATCAAAAAGAAAATGATAGCCAAGACATGAACATTATAAAGCATTTATTTGAAAACGATACATTTTATTAAAACTCATTTTTCACTTTAATGGTAACTTATTCCACATTGTTTTTTCTTAAAATGTTCTTTACCAACTACTCTAGCCTGTAATTAAAGCCACATTTTTAAAACTACATAAACGAAAGAGCCTCTTGAACAATGTCCTAAATCCTACTGCCAAGTGTAACGTCACTGAAATCACTCAATGATTTTAGGTACAAGTGATACTCGACGAGTGAAGCGAAGCCCATCTTTCCTTTTACTTGATATCCAAGAACGAAGTCAAGTGAGCAGCAAACGTCTCCACGTTTAGCGCACAGCCCACTGGCTTCAGTTCCAGCCCTGGACACCTTTCTGGCCCCTCGCTGGGCCCACTTCCTCTGTAGCCCCGGGTCCCGACGAGCGGGGAAGGCCATCTGGGGCAGAAGTCGAGGCGAGCCGCGCGGCCAGTGCCCGAGGAAAGGCGCGGCGCTTCCTGCGCGTCCGGCCGCGCAGGCCCACCTGATCATTGTCCAGGGTCTCGCCTCGCCCCGCCTTACCCGCGCCCGTCACCCCCGCCCACGTCCCGTGAGACCCCCAACCAGATCCACCCCATCCTGGGCCGCCCAGGGCCCCAGACCCAGCCGCCCACCGACACCCGCAGCAGGAAACGCCCACGCAAGCTCACCTTCTTGCCCTTCTTGCCCTCCTCCTCCATGTCGCCGCGTGTAACCCCCGCGGCCCTCCCGGCCCGCCCCGGGAGCCCCACCGCCAGCAGCCGCTACATGCTAGCCCCAAGTCGGCCACCCCCGCGTTCCTATCACCGCCCGCCCTCCGGGCCCCGAATTCTCCGCCCCGGCCGCGCCCCGCACCCCCACTTCCGGACTCGAACGATCCGGTCCCGCCCCCACTCTGGGCCCGCCCACAGTAGCTGTGAAGCCGCACTTCCGGGGCCGAGGGCGCCGAACCAGCCTCGCAATCAGACCCTCCCGCTTCGGAGAGTACTGCGGGCGCTGGACCGGATCCCTGAGTAGGCGTTGCCCACAGGCCGCAGGCCCCGCCTCAGGAGCGTCCAAAAACGCGCGTGCCTTGCCCCGCCCGCAGCCAGCCCGCAACCTTCAGGAGGGCCGGAGTGCCCCTGCCCCGTGCTCCCACGTCCCCACCTCCTCAGAGCTGCGGGGACGCGCGTGTGAGCGGCTCCCACTTTTCAATTCTGGCGCCAGGTTTCAGGCGGCCAAACTTCCAGCCTGCCTAGTTCTCTGGGATGCCGGGCTCCAGCCCCTGAGGAGGGGGCAGGGCCGGCAGGAAGAGGGTGGGGCCGGAGGGAGGACCCGGCGGGCAGGAATGGGGCGGGACAGCGAAGGCGGGGGTGCAAGATGGGCGGGGTATCCGGAGGCCCCGTTTCCTTTCTTTTGCCCGGTGTCTTCCTTTATCCTCTCAGTCACTGAGAAAGCCTTTTTTAAGATTTCCTCTCTTATCCAATGCCTACTTTCCTTGGACAGACACATCGGGAAGGTAGAAATTGCAACAGTAGCCTGTAGTCCCAGCTACTTGGGAGGCTGAGGCAGAAGAATCGCCTAAGCCCAGGAGTTGGAGGTTGCTGGAGCGACTCCACTGCACCTTACCAGGGCGAAAAAGTGAGACTCTTGTCTCTACAAAAAAAAAAAAAGAAAGAAAGAAAGAAATTGAAACAGGAAACCCTATCCGAATAAAACTGTGCAAGTCATCTAGTATAATTGCCAGAGTTTATAAAGTTTTAAAAGTTTTGGATACCGTGGGGTTTGTCAATGTATTGTTTCTCAGCTCCACATTCGCTTCTCATTTCCTGCTCTGAAAATATGAAGCTGGGCACTTTAAGGATCCTTTTCCAGCGCGCATAGTGTTAAGCGTTGGGTGAAGGGTGTTAGAGAGACGGTGCCGAGGAAGCAGCTGTTGCCCACAGCCAGGTTCATCTGCCCAAGAGAAAGCCAATATTTAGAGACAGCAGAGTTTACAGCAGAGGAAGAGTTTATTCTGTATAGCGCTAAGCAGGGAAACCAGAGGAATTTCTCAAATCTGTCTTCCGAGAATTGGGTAGACAGGGTTTTTTTGTTTTGTTTTGTTTTTTTTGAGACGGAGCCTCAAGCTATCCACCTGGGTAGAGTGCTATGGCATCACAGCTCATAGCAACTTCCAACTCCTGGGCTCAAACGAGTCTCCTGCCTCAGCCTCCCAAGTAACAGGGACCACAGGTGCCCGCCACAACGCCCGGCCATTTTTTGGTTGCAGCCATCATTGTTTGGCGGGCCGGGCTGGGGATTAGAACCCACCACCTTAGAGTGGGTAGGCTGAAGATTAAGCAGTCGGGGGTCTGCTAATTGGCTGATTTCAGAGTGGAATGGTCAGTCCTTGGGTGAGGGCTTGTCTAGGTGGATCAGTTACTAGAATGCAGGACCGTGGTTGGGAATGGTGAGGGTCCAAGACTAGTTGAGTCAGTTCCTTGTTTTGGGTGGGTCAGTTACTGAAAAGCAAGGGCATGAAGATACCTCAAAAACTACTGCATCACCATACAGGTGATGTTCTAAGAATCTTTATAACCAACAAGCATGCATGACTTCAGAATGAAGAAGCAATCAGACGTAACAGTGATTATTATCAAGGAAATGAAGGGGCAGTGGCTGATTATTCTTTTAGTTAAGCCTGTTCCTTCTAGAGTTTGGAGGGCCTTAACTCTAGCTTTCGCCTTGTACTTTTCATCGATTTGTAAGGGTGATTTTAGGGCTTCTCTGACTGACTCTAGTAGGCTGTCTTGGCAGGCACCTGCTGAATGAGAGGCCTCCCCAGTCCCCTCCTCCTACATTAAGGGCAGCTTTTCCAATTTTAGGTTCTCTGCAGCTTTGGGCAGCTTCCTCAGCACCCAACTTCGGTAGTGCATGGCTGCCAGTGGCACCCAGCAGCCAGCAATTTTCTCCAGCAACCCCAAGGCAGTTTTATGCCGTAGGACTTCTGCAAGACACCTCCTATGAGTAGCTCTACCTAGCACCCTAGAAGGTAGATCTTTAGCAAGTTCTGCCAGCATATATTTTACCATTCAGTGAGACTTGTCCATGCCCAGCAGGGTCAGAAAGAAGGTGATCTCTTTCCTCCCCATCATAAAAGTTTATAGTCAACAGATCTATAACAAAAGACAGATTAACAAGAGAAAAGCATAACAAATTTATTACGTGCATACATGTGCATAGGAATAGCTGGGATTACAGGTACATGCCTCCGCACCTGGTTTATTCTTGTCTTCTTTAATCCCTTGTTATCCTAATCTCATGTTACATTAGTAATTCTTTATAGGCTGGGCATGGTGGCTCATGCCTATAATCCTAACAGTCTGGGTGACTGAAGCAGGTAGATTGCCTGAGCTCAGGAGTTCCAGACCAGTGTGAACAAGACCCTTTCTCTACTAAAAATAGAAAAACTAGTGAGATTACAAACTAATATAGCCCTTTTGGAGAGAAGTATGTAGAATCCTCAAAGATCTAAACACAGAGGTTCCATTTGACCTTGGAATCCCATTATTAGGTATCTACCCAGAAGAACAAAAATCATTTTACCACAAAGATATTTGCATTAGAATGTTTATTGCAGCTCAATTCATAATTGCCACATTGTGGAAGCAACCTAAGTGTCCATCAACCTGCCACTGGATCAACAAACTGTGGTATATATTATTCAGCCGTTAAGAAAGATGGAGACTTTACATCTTTTACATTTACCTTGATGGAGCTGAATACATTATTCTTAGTAAAGTATCACAAGAATGGAAAAATAAATATCCAATGTACTCCATACTAATATGAAATCAATACATAAACAATTACATGTTCCTAAGAACAATAAAACACTATTATAGGTGGTGCCTGTGGCTCAATCGGCTAAGGCGCCAGCCACATACACCTAAGGTGGCGGGTTCGAATCCCCAGCCCGGGCCCGCCAAACAACAATGATGGCTGCAACCAAGAAATGGCTGGGCGTTGTGGCGGGCGCCTGTGGTCCCGGCTACTTAGGAGGCGGAGGCAGAAGACTCGCTTGAGCCCAGGAGTTGGAGGTTGCTATGAGCTGTGATGCCATGGCACTCTACCCAGGTGGATAGCTTGAGGCTCCGTCCCCCCCCAAAAAAAAAACACTATTATAGTCTAGTTCAGGGATAGAGGGAAGCAGGAGAGGGGAGAGAGGGGAGAGAGAGGATATATGGCAAAAGGAAGGAGGGCATGAGCTGGGATCTCACCTAATGTGCACTTTGTGAGGGTGTATAACTCATCCCCTGGGTGAGGGGCTCGTCTACAAATGGAACTTTATCCTGGAAGTGAGAACAATGTAACCTAAATATTGTACCTTCATTTTAATTTGAATAAAGTTAAGAAAGAAAAATTAGCTGGATGTTGTGGCACATGCCCATAGTCCCAACTACTCAGGAGGCCAAGGCAAGAGGATCACTTAAACCAAAGAGTTTGAGGTTGCTCTGAGCTATGACACCACAGCCCTCTACCCAGGGCAACAGAGTAAGACTCTTTATATTAACACTGAACTTTTCCCATATAATTTTTCTGTCTAGAAAACTTTCTTTTCCTATCTGATTAGGCCCTATTTGATCTTGACACCAAATAGTTGGTCTCTAGTACTCCCCAAAGGCATAGGGTATTTCAGTCCCTTTGGCAGATAAAGAATAGGTATGAAAATGCCCTTTCAATTTGCCTTCTGCAAAAATCCAACTTGCCATGTTCATATACAAAAATGATGCAGTAAAATTTGGTTGTCATTCTCTCATCATTCACAGAACTAAGGCCTAATATGTAAGGTCTGGCCAGACGCTGTGGCGCACACCTGTAATCCTAGCACTCTGGGAAGCCAAGGCGAGTGGATTGCTTGAGCTCCTGAGTTCCAGACAAGTCTGAGCAAGAGCAAGACCCTGTCTCTAAAAAAGAATAGCCAGGGGTGGCTCCTGTGGCTCAAAGAGTAGGGCGCCAGCCCCATATACCAACAGTGGTGGGTTCAAGCCCGGCCCAGCCAAAACTGCAAAAAAACAAAAAAGAATAGCCAGCCATTGTGGCAGGTGCCTATGGTCCCAGCTACTTGGGAGGCTGAGGCAAGAGGATAGCTTGAGCCCAAGAGCTGAGGTTGCCATGAGCAGAAAGTGAGACACTGTCTCAAAAAAAAAAAAAATTAAGGTCTTCCATAATCCTTCATTAACATACTTCTCCACATTTATCACTCTATAATGCAGTAAGTAACCTACTAAAACTTCCCTTAACATGCCCCTGGATCCACAGCCCCTGAATCTGCTGACTTCCTCAGGCTGCTCCTGCCCATTAGAATACTTTGCCACTTCTTTGCATACACAGGTTCATGCTTCAAGTAAAAATCCACCTGGTAATGATAAGATGATGAAAACCATAGAAATAAAGACAACAAAGAGGAGTGAGTATGTATAGCAGAAAAAGGGAAGTTTCCAGGAATGCCTGATTCACAGGATTAAACGGTGCTAGCCAGGGGAAGCTGAAGGTGGGACATCCCAAGTGATTGCATATTTGGCTTTCTCTGGTTAGTCCTAAGCTAGAAGCAGGGACAAAAAACTAAGGAAGTGGCCAATTATTTTTTTATTGATAAATAATAATTATAAATGTTGGCTCAGCGCCCATGGCACAATGGTTATGGTGCCAGCCTCATACACCGAGGCTGACGGGTTTGAACTTGGCCTGGGCTAGCTAAACAATGATGACAACTGCAACAACAACAAAAAATAAATAGCCTGGCATTGTGGTGGGCACCTGTAATCCCAGCTACTTGGGAGGCTGAGGCAAGAGAATCACTTGAGCCCAAGAGTTTGAGGTTGCTGTGAGCTATGATGGTACAGCACTTTACAGAGGGTGACATAGTGGGATATTGTCTCAAAAAAATTATACATATTAATGGAGTACATGTGATATTTTGATACATGTGGACAATATGTAGTAATCAAATCAGGGTATTTAGGATATCCACCATGAATATTTATCATTTCTTTATGTTGGGAACATTTCAGATCTTACTATTTTGAAATACACATTTCCTCCTAGTAGGTGTGCATAGTAGGGTTTATAGCAACCCTTCTTTGCTATCAAATATCAGGACTTATTCCTACTATCTAGGTGTATTGTAGTACACACTAACCAACCTCTCTTCATCCCCCAACACTCACACATTTTCCTCCACTTCTGGTTTCTACTATTCCTACTGTTACTATTTCTCTACTTCCATGAGATGAACTCTTTTAGTACCCACATATAAATGAGAACATGTGATGTTTGTCTTTCTGTCCCTGGTGAATTCCACTGAAAATAATGACCTCCAGTTCCATTCATGTTGCTGCAAGTGACAAGTTTTCATTCTTTTTTATAGCCAAATAATATTCCATTGTATATATACAAGAGTAGTCCAGAAAGTATCCAGCCACTGTTGATACTACTTTTTTTTTTTTAGAGACAGAGTCTCACTTTATCACCCTTGGTAGAGAGCTGTGGCATCACAGCTCACAGCTCACAGCGACCTCCAGCTCTTGGGCTTAGATGATTCTCTTGCCTTAGCCTCCCGAGTAGCTGGGACTACAGGCACCCACCACGACACCTGGCTATTTTTTGTTGCAGTTTGACCAGAGCCAGGTTTGAACTTGCCACCCTTGGTATATGGGGCCAGTGCCCTACCCACTGAACCACAGGCAACGCCCAATACTATTTTTTAAATTACATGGCTGGATACTTTCTGAACATCCCTCATAGACTACGTTTTCTTGTTTTTGTTTTGTTTTTGGCCGGGGCTGGGTTTGAACCCACCACCTCTGGCATATGGGGTCAGCACCTTAATCCTTTGAGCCACAGGTGCTGCCCAGACTATGTTTTTCTTAATCTATTCATCCACTGACAGACATTTAGGTTGATCCTATATCTTTGCTATTGTGAATACTGCTGCAATAAACATAGAGGTATAGGTATCCCTTTGAGATAATAATTTCCTTTCCTTTGTATAAATACCCACTAGTGGGATTTCTGGGTCCTGTGGTAGTTCTATTTTTAGTTTTGAGGGAAACCTCCATGCTATTTTCCATACAGATTACTAATCTACATTCCACCAATGATATAGAAGTTTGGGTTTTTTTTTTCTCCATATCCTTGCTAGCATTTGTTGTTTTTCATCTCTCTCACAATAACTATTCTGACTGAGGTGAGGTAATACCTCATTATGATTTTGATTTGATTTCCCAGTGATGCTGAGTATTTTTCCATATACTTGTTGGCCATTTGTATATCTTCTGAGAGATGTCTATTCGTGTGCTTTGCCCACTTTTTAAAACTTTTATATATATATATATATATATATTTTTTTTTTTTTTTTGAGACAGGAGCCTCAAACTGTCCCCCTGGGTAGAGTGCCGTGGCACCTCAGCTCACAGCAACCTCCAACTCCTGGGCTCAAGCGAGTCTCCTGCCTCAGCCTCCCAAGTAGCTGGGACCACAGGCGCCCGCCACGACGCCTGGCCATTTTTTGGTTGCAGCCGTCATTGTTGTTTGGCGGGCCCGGGCTGGATTCGAACCTGCCACCTTGGGTGTACATGGCTGGCACCTTAGCCACTTGAGCCACAGGTGCTGAGCCATTTATATATATATTTTGAGACAGAGTCTAATTCTGTCACCTTGGGTAGAGAGCTATAACATCATAATCACAGCAGCCTCAAACTCTTGGGCTCAAGTGATCCTCTTCCCTCAGTCTCCTGTGTAGCTGGGACTACAGGCGCCCTCCACTATGTCCAGCTAGTTTTTTTATTTTTAGTAGAGATAGGGTCTTGCTTTGATCAGGCTGGTCTTGAACTCCTGAGCTCAGGTGATCCACTCACTTCAGCCTGCCAGAGTGCTAGGATTAAAGGCATGAGCCACTGCACTCAGCCCTTTCCCCACTTTTAAATGGTATTGTTTTTTGTTATTGTTTGCATTCCTTATATATTCTGATTTTCTTTTTTCTTTTCAAATCAGGATCATCATATCATCCAATTTCCTTGTATATTCTGGGTATTAGTCCCTTGTCAAATAGTTTGCAAATATCTTCTCCCATTCCACAGGTTATCTCTTTACTCTTTTGTTTCCTTTGCTATGCAGAAGCTTTTTAAATTAACATAGTCCTGCTTATTTATGCTTTAGTTGCCTGTGCTTTTGAAGTATTAGCCATAAAATCTTTGCCTAGACCAGTGACCTGAAGCATTTTCCCTATCTTTTCTTCCAGTAGCTTTATATTTGGGGGTCTTAATATTTAAGTCTTTGATCAATTTGGAGTTGATTTTTGGATACGGTAAGATATAGGGTGCCAGTTATTTAATCAAGTCCTGGCTATTTGGGGCTAATCGTTAGAGGTATTGTTTAGCTTCCTCCTTTGTCACTAAAGACAGCACCTGGCTTTCTACAAATCTGACTGGCTGGCTTCCTGGGCTGGTTACTGCAGATAATGGGTTGGTTTCCTAAGCCGGATGCTGCAGGATGTGGTTCAAAGTTCTAGTTGTATAAAATGGTCCAACCATTTTCTTTCTGTATATTCAATCTCTCATAACAGATACCAGTGAAACCAGTTACAATGAAAAGATAAAACATTATGGCTTGGTGCCTGTGGCTCAGAGGCTAGGGTGCCAGCCACATACACTGGAACTGGTGGGTTCATGTCCAGCCCGGGCCTGCCAAACAACAATGACAATTGCAATAAAAAATGGCCAGGCATTGTGCCGGGCACCTGTAGTACCAGCTACTTGGGAGGCTGAAGCAAGAGAATCACTTAAGCCCAGGAGTTTGAGGTTGCTGTGAGCTGTGATGCCACAGCATTATACCAAGGGTGATATAGTAACACTCTGTCTCAAAAAAAAAAAAAAGATAAAACATTATTTCTCCCAAGGTCACACCTTGGTTGTAAAGTGTCCTGGTAGCCTCCTACTTTTGAGTGATTACTGCTTTCTTACCAACAACCTCCCTAGCCTGCCATGTGGCTCCCAGGTCTTGAACAAAAATAACCAATGACTGAAATGCCCCAACTTCAAGAAAGCAACAGTCTTGAGCTAATACTTACCCTCTTCCCCTCAGTTATTTCACAAGGCCAGTCCAAACTTTGTAAAACAACCTTCCTACTTTTTCATAATGAAAGTCAGCCCATCTTCCTGAGGGGTGCTTTCCCTGGTCACAGCAGGTTAATAAACCGAATCTTTTTTGACTCTTGGGGAATTAACGATTGAGCTTTATCACCCCCGCCCTACAGAACCACCTCTTCCACTTAAATCTTTTGACGAAATTTTTCCCTTCTTCAGTTCCCAAAGCACTTTATTTATATAACTCTAGCTGGCCAAGTTTAGAACATATCCTCTACCAGGCTGTAAGTCCATGTGAAAGCAGGGACTACATGAGATATCGCCTTGTGTCTTAGGAACTCTAATGAGGGAAATGATATGATGCACACTAAGCCCGCCTGAAGTGATGCATTCCACAGCTTCCTACAGATGTTTCCTATTTAGACCTGGGGTTTTCAGAAGACCCCTAAACTCTGAAAGTTTACCTTTAATTGGCCTATTCAAAGACACTGCCCCCAGATTCAAATGTCTTTCTTAAATTCCAGCTAGTTTTTTGTTGTTGGATTTTTTTGTTGTTTTTGGAGATCCTCCTGCTTCAGTCTGCAGAGTTTCTGAGACTACAGGTACACACCATGACACCTGGCTAATTTTTAAATTTCTTTTTTGTAGAGTGTCAGCAATCCTCTTGCCTTGCCCTGTGTGCCAGCATTGGTGGTAGAGTGATGAGCATAGCTAACTTCCTCAAACCTTGGCCTCCTGAACTGCTGCAATTACAGGTATGAGCTACCTTGCCTGGCGTAATTTTTTTTTTTTGAGACAGTCTTATTATGTCACCCTTGGTAGAGTACCCTGGCGTCACAGCAACCTCAAACTATTGGGCTTAAGCCATTCCTGTCTTAGCCTCCCAAGTAGCTGGGACTGCAGGCACCTACCACAACACCCCAGGTATTTTTTGTTGTTGTTGTTGCAGTTGTCATCGTTGTTTCAGCTGGCCCAGGCTGTGCTCCAACCCCCCAGCCTCAGTGTATGTGCCCACTCACCGAGCCACAGCTGCTGCCTGGTTGTTTTTTTTTTTTAAGATAATCTTTTAACTGTTCCTAAGGCTAACTGCATTTTTTTCCTTTTTGTTCCTCTCATCCGTCTGTCTTTGACAGTTATCAACTGTCTGAGAAATGGCTTGTAAATAACTAATTAGATGTTTTTGAGTGATTCCTTACACCATACAACACTTCACACTGCAGGGCATGTGATAAATGCATGTTGACTTAATTAGTGAAGAAAAGACCCTTTAGGCTTGGCGCCTGTGGCTCAAGCGGCTAAGGCAGCTAAGGCGGCTAAGGCACCAGCCACATACACCTAAGGTGGCGGGTTCGAATCCCCAGCCCGGGCCTGCCAAACAACAATGATGGCTGCAACCAAAAAAATGGCTGGGCCTTGTGGCGGGCGCCTGTGGTCCCAGCTACTTGGGAGGCAGAGGCAAGAGACTCGCTTGAGCCCAGGAGTTGGAGGTTGCTGTGAGCTGTGATGCCATGGCACTCTACCCAGGGGGATAGCTTGAGGCTCCGTCTCAAAAAAAAAAAAAAAAAAAAGAGAAAACCAGATGGATGCTTCCTGCTCCTGGTCCTGCTGTGTCAGCAAATCCTCCAGGACAGGGCTAGCTCCACCAGGCCCAGGAACTAAGTAGCCTGGGCAGAGCCTGGAGGAGGCCATGGGAGTAGAGGGAGGAGGACACAGTGTGGGCAGGCCCAGAGCCTCACTGGGGATGTGGCCAGGGCAGGGAGGCCCTGCAGTTTCTGTCCCTATGCACGAGGTCCTCGCCCTGCTGCTGCTGTTGCTCCCCTTGTCCAGGTGCCAGGCTCAGGCTAAGTCCAAAAACATCCCAGGGGGCCCGCAGCTACAGGGTGATGGTCAGTCCCAGCAGAGGGCAGGCACAAGGGTAGTGCCCACGTTAGACAAGGCCGGGCTTTGTAGCCCCTACCTGGGCAGTGGAGGGCTGTCTGTGTTCAGCAGGGGTCCCAGACTGCACACATAGGGAAGGCCAGGTCTGCTGGGCTGGTGATGCCCTCCTGAGGTACAGCCATCTCCCAGCTGACCTCAGCTCTGGGCTGCCCAGCAAGGTCCCTCCTAGAGTCCCCTGGGGTCTGAAGACTCACAGCCTGGTCTAGACTGACTCAAAGTAGAACCCAGGTTTTGGCCTGAGTCCCATCCCTGGACTCCCATCTCCAAGGAGTCAAATGAGATTTCAGGAGGAAGAGCCACGCCCCTTGGGCAGAAACCCGAAGTTGCAGCCTGGATCCTGGGGCAGAGAAGAGTGGGGTGAGGCCCCACCCAGGTCCTAAGGCCATTCTCTTCCTTCTGTACCAGTGGCTGGGGCTGGAAAGTGTGCCTCTGAGCTCCATCTTCTGGCCCACCACTCAAAGTGGAAAGAGGATGCTGGCACTTGGGGAGAGGCCCAGGAGCAGATGTTCAGACCCAGCCACTCCTCTGCCTAAAAGAAGCCATCAGCCAGGAGCCCTACTTCCCCAGAAAGGGCTAGAGGCCAGCCAGAGCATTGGGAGCCAAGAGGGGCAAGGCCCAGTGTAGAGAGGCAGCTTCGGTAGGGCAGAGCCCAGAAGGACTCACCTTAGTACCAAGCTGAGCATCAAGGGTAAAGGGCCACAGAATTACTATAATTACCATGACACTATCCATACCACGATTATGACAGAATTAAAAAGTCACTTAAGCATAAATGATGTCTCAATTAAATATCATATGAAATTTTTAAGTGGGAAGGTCAAAATAGCACTAGCATGTCTGAGACAGTGGCGGGGGGTACCTTCTCTTCCTGCTTTTCAGAATTTTTCTACTTGTATTTAATGCCTATTTCTTGCTTTGGGTTTGGGGGCTGAAAAACTACACATCCTGAGAAAAAGCAAACAGTGAACAACCTCCAAGTTTCTGAGGCAGGATAGGACAGGCAGCCACAGCCGGTCCAGAGCCCAGAGCCCCACAGGGCAGCCAACGAAGGGTCAGGGGTAGGGGCTGCCTCTTAGCCCACCAGGGCTCACAGCCCCCCTCCCCAGGCTGCCAGCAGAGTAGCAAATTTCCCAAATATGGTAAGCAGCCTGACTCCAGGAATCACATCTCATCAGGGGGCGGGACACCAGCCACCCTCCCCCAGTGACCCCACAGAATATAGAGCTGCACTGCGGGTCCCCCTAGCCCCTGTCCTGGTGACCACAGGAAGTGCCAGCAGAGTGAGTCACAGGAAAATTCCCTTCCAGTCAAGTCAGAGGGGGTAGGGGTGTGGATAGAGGGGACTGCCCCTGGCCCTGAAGGCTCCTCACCTCTCCAGAGGGAAGCCCAGTGAAGGCTGGCAGAGAGGCCCCACCACACAGGGCCGAGCACTCGAGGAACTGGGAGAGCAAAGGCAGTTTGGGGGAGGGCGGTGTCTGCTGAGGGCAAGGAGAGGAGAGGTCTGGCCCAGGTGAGTCACATCTCATGCCTCCCAAGATGGCCAGTTCCCCCTCACAACATAAGCTCACTGAAGGCTGCAACTTAGCCTGGGGCAGCTGGAGCCAGACTGGGAAGCACCACCTCAGGCTGGGCACGTGGCACCAGCCTCTGGCACCAGGAGCTCTCCACTTGTGTCAGCTGGCATACCCCTACCCAGAGCCCCTAAGGCAGCCCCTCTCCCACCCAGCCTGAGTCCCGGGCACTGCTGGTGCCCAACAGACCACTCCAGCTGGCCCAGCACCCACCTCTTTGGGCCTCTCTGCCTCCTCTGCCGCTCCTCCAGGACACACTAGCCCGTCCTCTCACGAGTCACTAAGCAGCAGCTAAGACCCAGGTCTGGACCCAGCTCTCCCTCTCACTGCTATGTGACCTTGGGCAAGTCCTTTAGGTTCTCTGAGCACACAGATTCTCTGTCAAGATGACAGTCCTGGCTTCAGAGGATTGTTCTTTTGTTTAAACAAAGATTAGCCCGGTTCCTGTTCTAGGCCAGTAGGCACTTGGCCAGGCTCTGTGAAGATAGCCTAGCTCGACCAGGTCCCCTGTCTGCACGGGGCTTACCATGCAGTGAGGAAAAAGACAATTTGCTATGACAGGGAAAAAGTGGGGTGCCAAACATAATGTGGGACAGGGCCTCTGCGTATAGAGTCAGAGATGGCATCCCCAAGGAGGTGACGTTTCAGACAACTCATGCCAGGGAAAAGCAGGGGGGCAGAGGAAGGGCATGAGCCTAGATGCTGGAGCAGGGGAGGTGCTGGAGCGGAGAAAGGGAGGGTAGACCCTGGGGTAGCAGGCAGGGACTGGTTCCACTACAGATCCCATGGGATGAAGCAACGATGGATCAATAACCATCATCCAAACAGCAGCTTCTCGTGGTCAGATGAGCCCAGATGGGGTAGAGCCCACGCCCTAAGCACTCCTGCTCTGGACACGATCCCGGTCCCCCCAGCCACCTCTCCCCTCGCTATGCCTCACCCTTGAAGGAGAGGAGAGGCCAGTGTCCCCAAACCTGCTTTCCTGGCCTCCCTCACTGCTGGGCACATGACCCATCTGGGCCAGTCAGGGGTTCCTATCCCAGGCTCTTTTTTTTTTTTTTTTTTTGAGACAGAGCCTCAAGCTGTCCCCCTGGGTAGAGTGCCATGGCATCACAGCCCACAACAACTCCTGGGCTCAAAGTGAGTCTCCTGCCTCAGCCTCCCAGGTAGCTGAGACCACAGGCACCCCCCACAACTCCCGCCCACCTTTTGGTTGCAGCCATCATTACTGTTTGGCGGGCCTGGGCTGGATTTGAACCTGCCACCCTAGGTGGATGTGGCTGGCGCCTTAGCCTCTTGAGCCACAGGCACTGAGCCCTATCCCAAGCTCTTGAGGGACACCCCTCTCTGCCCTCAGAGGGGTGGATAGCCAGGGCACTGCCAGTCCACCCAGATGCTATTGGCCATCTGCTCTAAGGCACAACAGAGGCTGCTGCCTGATTTGCCCGCAGTCTCTGCAACCTCACCCCTGCTTCCGGGAACCCTTCTGCAGCATCCTACTTCTCTCTCAAGACACACTAGGACAACACCCACTCCGGACAGGCTCCATGTTCCCCCCAGGCAGTGCTGACCAACATGTTTGTGACTGCCCAGCTCACGCCCTCAACCCCAGGCACCCAGAATGGGAGGGAGAAATCTATTTCCTCCAGCATGATGCCCCCGAACTTGCACACCAGGCCTTGTATGGGATATGGGATTTCCTGACCAGCAAGCTTGGGCTGAGTGGGTGGGCCTGAGGCAGAAGCCCTGGTCCTACCTGGTCACACAGAGGGACTCACAAAGGCCTTATAGGGCTCGCTCATCCCAGAAGGTGGGGACAGAGAAGCAGCCCCAACCTGCTACCAGCACTCCCCAGCCAGGCCCACGCAGAACAACATCCTGGTTGTTGCACATGGGAGCTGCCAGGGCTGCCCTACATGCCCTGCCTATCTCTAAGAAAGGCCCTCATTGTGTCCCCAGGGAGGGACCCTTAGAAACAGAGCAGCTGGGGCAGGCACACATCAAGAACTGCAGACTCGAGACCTGAAGAGCTCTCCTCCTTGGTTCCCCCGGTTGCCTAGGGAACCCCAAATGTGGGGTTCCGCAGGAAGATACAAGCTAGATAGAGGCTGGGAGTGGTGACAGGAGGTAACACCACAAGGCTCCCTGATGAGCCTTCCCTGGTTGTTTGAAGGGAAGTCCCCACAAGTTCCTTAGGAGCAGAAGCAATTTGGACCAACTGCAGAGGACGCTACAGGCATCTTCATTCATCAATGACTCCTCTGCCAGGCCTGGCACCACATCTGGCCTATATTCTTTCAAATGCCAAAAGTGTTCTTAATACCCACAAGACAGCCCATGGTGGACTGCTGGTCTCTGCCCAAGTACCTAGGGTGGGAAACAAGGAAACGAGTAATAGCAACATGGTGGTCACTACTGGGTTTCCCCCAAAATAAGACCTACCCAAAAAAATAAGCCCTACCCCAATAATAAGACCTAGTGATTGGTGTGGCTATGCAGATACGCCATGCATTTCGGTGCACAGCGGTAAGGAAGACTGGAATACCTTTTATCTGCCACAGCTCCTTTCTCTGAGCCATTTCCACTTGCGCAGGTGCGCGTGTGGTAACCATGGTCACAGGCATCCTATTGCGCAGGTGCGCGTGTGGTAACCATGGTCACAGGCATCCTATTGCGCATGTGCAAACAGCTAGGGGAAAGGAGTTCACGCATCACTAGCGCCAGCCCCACCAACAAGGTTGGCTTCCCCCATCAGGTTCCAGAAGAAGATGACTTAACTGTATTTGAATACACGTAGATTGTTGTATTATACTTAATAAAAAATAAGACATCCCCTGAAAATAAGCCCTAGTGTGTCTTGAGAAAAAATAAATATAAGACAGTGTCTTATTTGTGTACAGCCATTGGCTCAATTAACCCTCAAAAGGACCCTTCACCTTACAGATGAGGAGGCTGAAGCTCAGAACAGCCCAGGGTCACAGATCAGGGAGCAGCAGAGACAGAGCTAGGCTAAGAGACAAAGTGAAGCTGCGTGGCTCCTTGGGTGATGGATGCCCAGGTTCATGGAAGCCAGGGGTAGAAATTCCACAGGGCTTCCTCCCCAATTCTCCAACACACAGTCTAACACAGCAGGCCCTTGGGAAATACTGGCTCTCTTCATATGCAGAATGTGGGCCAAATTTATTTCTGGGGTATCCTGTTTGCTTGTCTCAAAGAGCTCCCTGTGGCCACTGGACACAGGCCCAGCGAGTGTGTAACCAACTGTCAGTCTTCACTCACAGACCTATTGGACTGGGGGTGGGGGTGGGGTGAGGACCCTAACCATCCCACCTACCCTGCACCCAACTCTTCCTTTTCCTGCTCAAACCTCTCCCTGCCCCATCCTGGGTGGAACTCCAGGACCAGCCAGGCCGAGCAGCAGCTTCCTCTAATACTCCCAGAGACAACTGTACAGCCAGGGTCTGGCTCAAGTTCTTGGTGTTTGGTTGGCAGGGTGTGAGTAGACCACAGAGCCTATGTGCAGGCCTCATGTTCCACAGCCACCCAGAGAGGACAGAGGTATGCAAGTCCTCAAGCCCATGCCTGAGCTGCCAGAGGAAAGGGCTGTGGGCCAAATGCAGTGGCTCACACCTATAATCCCAGCCCTCTGAGAGATCAAGGTGGGAATTTTGCTTAAGACCAGGAGTTCAAGACCATCCTGAGCAAAAGCAAGACCCCATTCCTACAAAAAAAAAAAAAAAATTAGAAAATTAGCTGTGCCTGTAGTGCCAGCTACTCAGGAGGCTAAGGCAGGAAGATTGTTTGAGCCCAGGTATTAGAGGCTGCTGTGAGGTACAACTGTACTCCACTGCACTCCAGCCCAGGTGACAGAGCAAGACTCTGTCTAAAAAAAAAAAAGCCACCTATGGGGCAGCCACTGCAAGGGCTCCCCTGCATACGCAGAGCCACAGCCTGATCTTGGCTATGGAGAAATAGCAGATGCCTTTGTGTTGAGGGCCAGTTATGGGCTGGAAGAATGTCTCTGTCCCAACGTCTGCCAAGACACCCCAGACTGTACCAGGGAGATTAGAGGGGTGGGTGCTAGGAGAGCCCTCCTGCTGCAGGACATGGCATCTGAAGTCCCAAGAGCACCCTGGATGTGGGGACATGCTGGCAGACCTGGGCATGCACCCCTAACTACATTCTGCTCTTTCCCTGGCCTTGGATCCCTGCAGGGAGGACTCACAGGAGTGGATTGGCAAGTTCATTCTATGATCAGGTGTGTCAGCAGGGCACTTAGTGTGAGGCCAACCTGTTATATGAGAGAAAGCACCAGCCACTCAGTAGAGGAGCAAATCCCACCCTCCAGCCCCAGCACTGTCATCATGGAAGAGACCTGAGGCAGAATGGACAACAGGGATGTCACTCCTTACAAGGCCTTAGTTTCTCCATCTTGACATCTAAAGCTCTCTGCAGCTCTGCCTGTCTTCAATCCTAGAAAGTAATTTTCAGCAGCCCTTACCACAGCACTATCTGCGTATGCAAGGACAGAGGGGGACATAATGTCCCCCAAAGTGAAGTTCGCCACCTTTTAAAAAAGTAGCAAACCTTGCCTGCGCAAGATTGAGACCCTGTCTCTACTAAAAATATAAAAACTTGGCTCGGTGCCTGTAGCTCAAGCAGCTAAGGTGCCAGCCACATACACCAGAGCTAGCGGGTGCGAATCTAGCCCGTGCCTGCCAAACAACAATGACAGCTGCAACCAAAAAATAGTTGGGCGCTGTGGTGGATGCCTGTAGTCCAGCTACTTGGGAGGCTGAAGCAAGAGAATTGCTTAAGCCCAGGAGTTGGAGGTTGCTGTGAGCTGTGACACCACGGCACTCTATCCAAGGCCACAGCTTGAGGCTCCAAAAAAAAGAAAGAAAGACTGAAGCAAGAGATTGAGTCCAATAGTTTGAGGTTGCTGTAAGCTATGATGATGCTATGGCACTTGACCCAGGGTGACAGAGAGAAATAAACAAATAAATAAAGTACCAAACCACTAATTTCTGAGATGTGCCAGCAGAGACAAGGCCTAAAGTGAAGACTTGCCCAGGGCAGGATAAGGAATGAAGCCAGAGCTCTCCTCAGTACTGAGAGTCAGAAAGGGCCTGATGGAGGGCAGAATCCCAACCACGGAGGGAGACCAACCTGCAGCCTTTATCTGGAGGCCCTAGAGACAGATAGTGATCTTACTGTCACCCTATCACCCATACCACTCTCTACGGACTCCAACATCACCTCTTCCAGGAAGCCTCCAGAAAGCACACCTCCCCTGCTGGTTGGTTCTGCCTGCGCCAGCTGGCTGTGGGCTCCTGGGGGAAGGGGAGGGAGTCATTCATGCCCAGGAGAACTGGGTGGTGACATCTCCTAGAAGAACAATGGATGTCCAGAGGAGGCCACAAAGGCACAGTCCTGGAGCCAGAGGGGCTCTACCAAGTTGGCAGCCCCAGCAGAGCATGGCAGCCCCTTCAGGACCAGAGCTCCCCCAATCCCAGGTGGTGGGCACATGTGGTGCAGCACATGGGACCATGACAGGAGGCTAGGTTCTGGATTCAGTTTTGTGAGGAAAACTGACTATCCTTCTCTGTGCCTTAGTCTCCCCATATTTATCACTCATGTAACAGGGGAGAACAGCTGTCCCAGGAGCCTCTCCTGTGCAGATGGGATGCCCTAATGGTGCAGACCTGGGCAATGGTACCAGGCCAAAGGGCTCAGCACAAACATTAGCCAGAGTCTCCAATCCTCCTCCTTTCAACCCAAGGTAACTTTCCAAGCAGAACCTGGGACTGCCCTGCCCCCACCTAGCTCCCACTGGGTTCCTTCCTCGCCCAGGGCCAGAGGGTGGTGGGTGCTAGTGCCAGGAGAGAGGCAGCAGCTCCTCCCCACTGCTCCTCTCCCCACAGGCTCCACCAGTGCCCAGTCCAGATGCCCCCCAGGCACCCCCGCACCTAACAGGCCAGCTGTCCTCCTGGACCCAGCTCTCCACCAGTGGAAAAGAATGGGCACAGGAAGATGTGTGCCCTAGTCCTGGGCAATGAGAAACATCTCACCTGGCCAAATTCAGCAAAGAAGAGACTGATCCATGTTCATTCTGAGAAAATGACTTTTAAAGCTACAGCAAGTCTGGGAGCACCTGCCAAGTCAGACCCTTCTACACAGCAGAGGAGTGGGGAGAGAAACCAAGTGGTCAGTATTGGAGCCTTGTGGTTAGGAAAAGGAGATGCTGTCCCCAATCTGGAACTCACAGCCCCCAAATGCCCCCCACACCCACAATCTTGTCCTGATCCCTCCCCAAAGCCCTCAGCAAATCTGGGCTTCCCAGACTCCAGAAGGAGCCTCAAGGCTGTGGACACCGGAGCGGCAGCCCCGCCCTACCTAGCTCTGCAGGAGTTGTCGCCAGGGATCCCCCAACAGTGGATCTCAAAGCCCCCCATGTCTTCGCTACAGAACCAAGCGGACCTTGACCACTCCCTTGACTCTCCATGTGCCAAGCAGCGGGGTGAGTGCAGCCCTGGACTGTGGCCGCCAGGATCCGGCTCCTACAGCCGTTTGGCAAGACCGGCAGGTAAAGTCAGAGGAGCACCCGCCCCTGCTGCTCCCGGAATCCAGTGCCGGCGGCCCGGGCGAATCATTAACCCGACCTCGGACTGGCCCTCCGGTCGCACCGACTAACCGCCACGTACTTGCTCGCCCAGCCCTCAACCTCTAGCATGGGAGCCGTGGACAGACCCCACTCCAAAACTGTCGGACCACCACCTCTTCTGGAAGCTCACCGTCACGGCCTCCAGGGACCCCCGTTCTTCCTCACTGCTCGGGAAACTGAGACTCGGCAGGACACTGAGGCTCAAGGTCACACGGCAGGCGGCAGCAGGCAGGGGAGAGCGGGCCTCCCGCCAGCAACTTTCCCGGATACAGGAACTTTCCTGCCCACCAGCGGTCCCGGCTCCCGGCTCTTACAACTGCCCCCGAGGCGCGCAAGCGGGGACAAGGAGGGAGGAAGGAGGTCCCAGGACCACAGACCCTGGCCCCGGAGCGCCCCCGCAGAGACTCCGGCAGTTCCCAGGACCCGCAGGTCCGGCAGGAAATGCCACTCGCTTAACTCCTTCCCGCCCGGCTCGCCCGGGGAACCCGTAGGGCGGTTGCCTCGAAGCCAGTCCAGGAGAACCGCACGGCCGCCGCGAGCAGACCCCGGGCAGCGCCTGCCGTACTCACCAGGTAGTTCATAGTGTCCGGCCGGCTTGGGGGCCCGGCTCCCCGTAGGGTCACACGCGGAGCTGCCCGGGCCGCGAGCCCTCGAGGATCCGAGAGCGCCTCCGCCGCCCGGTCCCACTCCCGCTGCTCCGCCGCCGCCTCCGCCGCCCAGAGCCGGTCCCACTTCGCTCCGCCCGCTGAGTCGCGGCCCGGCCGGCCCAGCCCGGCTCCCGGCATGCCCAACCGCGCGCGCCCATTGGCCACTGAGGCTGCCCATGCAAATAAGCCGCCAGCGCGGGTGGCTCGGGAGCGCGCGGACAGGCGCTGTGGGACCGCCCCCCCACCCCGGCCTCCGGGCTCGAGCTCTTGCCAGACTTCTTGCCTACAGCGCGGGATACCCCTCTTCCTAAAACCATGTCCCCGCCTTCCCGCGCGGATGAGAACGCAGCCGGCTTCACACGGGAACGCCTCCACTCCTGGGAAGACTGCCGGGATTGTCCCCTCCTTCGAAGCACGCTGGACAGGGGGCAACCCTCACTGCTGTCTTCCCTGCCCTCCAGCCCCAGACCATTTAACGTGTTGGGCCCGTTGGACTCAGATCTGAACCTAGAGGGAAAGGGGAGGGGGTGTGCCCCAGCTTACGGGGAAAATACAGTAGAACCTCCCTACATGACCACCTCCTTAAGCTGACCTACTTTTCATAGACTGGACATGCATCACATGTACGTATCTGTACAGTAGGCCTAGGGCCTTATGTTGACCAGTTTGTTTAGCTCCCCGGGTGGTCAACTTACAGAGATCTACCTTAATCACTGGGACGGCTCTGACTGTGGACAGACCTGCTATTTCAAGTCTCCAGGAAAGGAAGACCCAGAGCAGGAAGGTTGGCAAGCTTCAGTCTGACCCAGCAACTCCTCACCTTGCAGTGCACTGACTTTTGGGGACTCAGCTGGTCTGCCCCCCATTCCTTAGTCCACCGTGTTCAGGGTACACCTGTGCTCTGTACCCTCCTGATCCTGCTCCATCTTGTCTGTTTCAGCAATGTGATAAACAGGACAGTGTCCCCAGAATGAAGAGAGAGAGAAGGAAGAACCACCACAGTAAAGCAAGTAGAGTCAGCCTTGGCTCTCCCTGAGTGCCCCCTTGCTAGGCTGTAGGTCAGTGATTCACCCAATGCAGCAGAACCAGAGTACCAAGTCCCTGAGCAATCTGCAGGGAGCTCTAGGATGGAACCAGACAGGATCCCCAACAGCCCACAATCCTGGGCTATGGGTGGACACAGGGATGCTACCAGGCAGTTCATGGTGCCAGGGAAGCAGGCCACGGAGACCCAGCTTCACCCAGGAGGCCTGACCTAAATGATGCACACAAGTCCAAGGGGACCTACAGCTGACCCTACCTGCCACCAGGGCTCAGTGGACTCAGACCCTGGCCAGCTGTGCCTCCTTAGGCAGGTCCCTCTCCCCCTCTGGAGTCTTTTCTCAAACGTAAAATGAAGGGCGGCGCCTGTGGCTCAGTGAGGGTGGCGGGTTCAAACCCAGCCCCGGCCAAACTGCAACAAAAAAAAATAGCCAGGCGTTGTGGTTGTGGCAGGCGCTTGTGGTCCCAGCTACTCAGGAGGCTGAGGCAAGAGAATTGCCTAAGCCCAGGAGTTGGAGGTTGCTGTGAGCTGTGTGACACCACGGCACTCTACTAAAGGTGATAAAGTGAGACTCTGTCTCTACAAAAGAAAAAAAAAAAGTAAGATGAAAGCAGGCCAAGTCTGGGTGCTTACAGGTCCTCTGGAGAACTTGTTAAAAGAAAAACAGATTTCCTGGCTCACATCTGTAATCCCAGCATTTTGGGAAGTCAAGGTAGGAGGATCACTTCAGCCCAAAACTCGGGAATAACAGTGAGCTATGATCGCCCCACTGTATCCCACCTTCTAAGAAAAGCCAGAAAAACACAAAACTCAGATTCCTGGGTCCCACCCCTCCAGAAGAACCAACATCTTCATTTCCCCAAGCTCCTAAGTTTCTGGCTTGGGAATCACTGGCCAGAACTCAGTATGGGGTTGAGAAACAGTGGGACAGGACACAATACCCAAAGTCCTCAAGAGGAGAGGGCAACTAACCAGCATCCTTTGCCTTCCCCAAGTCTGGCCCTGTTCATCACCCTCCTAACAGCCTTCTTCCCGACAGAAGAGGAGCCAGCTCTCAAGTCAGCACTATCTGGGCCCCTCCTGCTTGTTCCTGAGAGCTGTGCCCAAGCCCTTCCTACATCCCAACCTCAATCAGCCACTAACTCTTCAGCGTGGCTAGTACCCCAGGTACCCAGGGAGCAGGTCTGAGCCAGCCGGACCACACATGACTGTAGTGGGGGCTGTGCTGGGGCTGAGGAGTCCTCAGGTTGCCCCTGGGTTTCCACTGTTGTGGGGTGGGTTGGGTGGGGACCAGGGCTCAGAGCAGGCAGGAGGTCTCTACAGGGACAGTTAGGGACACAAAAGACCTGGTCCTCCAAAGAGTTGGCTCCTCCTAGCTAGCCTGAGAAGAATATGGGGGAGGCAGATAGGATATGGCTGGATGGATCTTGGGGAATAGGAGACCCACCTCTCCCAGGAGCAGGATTAGAGCTGTACTGGGAGTGGGGCTGCTGGTGTGGGCTGGAGGTGGGGGAAGGGGAACCAGGCTCAGGCACAGGCATTTCAAAAATTTGCTCCTTTTCCACTTAACTCCCCCCCACCCCCAAGCCTGTGGCTCCCAGAATGGCATTTCCGCTCTGGAAACAAGGCCCCAGGATCTACACCCCACTGTGTTGGAGAGGGCATAGGTGGAAGGATGCCCTCTCCTAGGCTAGTGTGGGAGGTGGGAGTGCCCAGTGGGCAAGCTCTGGGTAGGGTATATGAGGGGCAAAAGCTCTCCCCACCTCCAGTCTGGCGTCCCTGGTCTTAAGACTCCCAAAGACACTAACAAGGATGCAGCCCCAGGTGCCTCGCACAGCCTCCGTGCCCAGCTCCATGCCACAGGCTTTATGACCACACACTTACTTCACGCCCACAGCAATCCTGCAGAACAGCCTTCACCATTAGCACCATTTTATGGACGAACAAACTGAGACCTAGATTACCAGCCCTTGGCCCATTCCACATACTCCCAAGCATAGAAGGGACAGAGCTGGTGGCCAAGACATGGATGGTGGGGCTGTTAGACCTCAGCCCACCCTGACTACTCTGCAGCAGGATGGAAATAGACAGACAGTAGAAATCCAAAGGCCTCTGACACACTCAGACTCCAAGAGCACAGGCAGCAGAGACAGAAGCAACCCCCACAGCAACACTGAGCTCAGCACAGGAGCCCAGCTCGGCCCAGCCCACCCCAACCCATTGAAGCTTAGCCCTGCTGGTAAGGATGGGGTCTGGAAAATATTTGTTAATTGGATGGGACCTCAAAGGTAGCCCTAGTGGGAAGGGCTGGCCAGGGTGATGAAATCTGAGGCTGCCACCACCACCCCATCTCAGGAATGGGGTGGTTAAGACACATACACACACATAAGCACCAGCAAGAGGAGCAGGGAGGGAGAGCTGCTGGACTGTGGAGATGGCAGCAGGTGTGCAGCACAGGCGCCAACAGGGTGCTCCCCTCAACAGCTGTCTGTCACCTCAGGTGTGGCCTGGCACCTCCAGCTAGGCTGAAGATGAGCTCAGAGGCTGGACGGGATGTCACCAACCCCTGAGGGCCTGAATAGCTGTTTGTATAGGGAACAGGGCAGGCCCAGCACATGGGGACACCGAAGTATCTCCTGGGGGTGGGCTGCTTAGACTGGACCCTACCTAAGTGGGGAGAAAGCCTGGGACAGAGCTCCTGCCCTCTGAGCTGTCTTAACCTTCAACACAGACCCAGTGCACAAAAGAACCCTTTCTTGCTTAAGGCTTAACAATGCCCATCGCAGCCCCAGCAACAGCAACAGCAAATGGGGCGGGGGAGGCACAGTGTAAATGTCACCTCCAGGGGACCAGTCAGACAAACCACAGCTCCTCAATGGGACTCTTCACAGCTACTAAGATGGCCACCTCCAAAGACTGAAATAATGCAGGAAAATGCTTATAACAAAGTCAAAGAGCAGATTCAAGACTGAGTGCCTGCACAATGTTACGGCATGTAGCCCAGGCTGCTCCTGTGCTTCAGCCTCCCGGCAAAAACTGAAAAGGGGGCTCGATGGGTCAGCTGATGGTTGGCTCTGGGAGTGGCAGCAGCAGCAGGAGAGGATTTCCTGAGGCCGGAGGTGAGTACTGCCAACTCCAGGGACAGGAAGAAACCATGCTCTGGAGGGCTATAGGGAGCCGGGCACTTCTGGGGGCAAGCTGAAAACCTGGGTGAGGGTACAGGGACCCTCGTGAGTGGCACAGAGAAGAGGTGAGCCCAGCTGTACACACAGACTGGACACCCCACACACCTGACATCAATCAGTCTCACTGCTGCCCTGGGAACCAGGATGGAACTGCAGTTACCCAGAGGCTCAGAGAAGGGCAATGCCTTGCCCAGGTCACACAGGGATAAAGTGGTAGAGCTCACAACCCCCTACCTAGCATCAGGAGTGTGCCCACTGAAAAGCACCCCAGGTGACCTCAGACAAGGCAGTTAGGGCAGGTGGGGGAGTTGTTGGGTGGACGACCAGTGGGCAGTCCATTGTCATTACAGCAGTGATTGATGTGGAAAGGTGAGCAGGCCCTACAGCCTGGAGCCAAATCCCTCCTCAGCAGGCCACCAGGGGACAAGGGCAGACCTCAGGTGTGCAGGGTTGGGTGGAGCCATCAGGTGGGGGAGAGCATAGCCCAGGATAGGGGGTGCTGGGGGATACAGAGGACTTGGGCCTCCCTGCACTCAGATCCAGGCCTAGATCTGCAAGCCCACTGCCCTCCCACCTGTACCCTCAGGTGCTGTCAAGGCACAGACCTGGAAGAGGAAGTGCAACAGCCCTAATTGTCGTCAGGCTTTCGTAATTTGAAAATTAAAGACCAGTAGAGGTGCCTGCAGGGAGGTGCCTATCTTGGCTTCTCTGAGGTACTATGTCCAATAGGTGAGGCTGGAGTGGGCCAACAAGGCTGGGCCCTGGGGTGCTGCCCAGAGGCTTTCTGCACCCCCACCCCCCTCCCCGTGCTGGCCCTGGTGGCCTGACCTCCTTTCTCTTCTGTACCCTTTTTTCCTGCCTCCCATTGCTCTCTAAGAACCACCCTCTCTGGCGACCACATTCACTGAGGCTGGTGGGTTTGAACCCAGCCGGGCCAGCTAAAACAACAATGAGAACTGCAACAAAAGAATAGCCAGGTGGTGTGGTGTCCCAGCTACTTGGGAGGCTGAGGCAAGAGAATCGCTTAAGACCAAGAGTTTGAGGTTGCTGTGAGCTGTGATACCATGCACTCTACCCAGGGTGACAGCTTGAGACTCTGTTTCAAAAAAAAAAAAGAACCACCCTCTTTCCTCTTGTCAGGGGCCTCCTTCGGTGTTGGCTGGCAGGTATGGGCTTGGATCAACAGCCAGGTGCGTGTGTGGCCATGTGTGTGTGTCTGGGCCTTGTGCAGTCTTCCCTGCCAACCTTGAATCCCACTCCTGCATCCCTGTCCTATGGTAGAGTGGCCCCTCAACATGGCTTAGGGGAGGAAGGGTCCTTGGGGAGGGCAGATGGAGAAGAGAGGGGCTTAGTCTGCAAAGAGGAAGCAGAGCAGGGAGCAAGTCCCTGTACTCAGAGAGCAAGTCCCTGTACTCAGAGAGCAAGCCCCTGTCCTCAGAGAGCAAGCCCAACCCTCTGATGGGCTGGGTGGGCAGGCGCAAGGGTGTGGTCAAGAGGCTCCCCAGGCCCCAGCCATCTGCTCTCCCTCTCCCATGGCAACCAGCCCCAGCACATCAGGCAGAGAGTGACTTCACAAGCCATTGCCTGCCGGCCCATGGCTGCTTCCACCAAACACAGGTGCCCATACACTGTGTTACCCATAGAAGGGCAGAGCAGTGTTGTCAGGCCACTCTGCTGGGAAGGGCTGGCCAGGAGCCCTCAGGGGCACAGGAGGAGACCCTGGGCGCTCTGGGGTGGGAATGCAGGAAACAGCATCTCCAGAGAAGGCAGAGCGACAGCAGCTACTAGAAAGCAGTGTGTTTTGTTCCTCCTGGACAGTATCCTGGGGTGGCAGCTGTCCCACATAGGCCTGCTCCTTTGCCCCAGGAGACCCAGGCCCCTGCCTTCACCCTTTAAGAACAGGAGCAGGCAACATTGATGATTCCGGACAACATTACCAG
Organism: Galagoides demidoff; assembly: GCA_963574575.1. Lineage (NCBI taxonomy): Eukaryota > Metazoa > Chordata > Mammalia > Primates > Galagidae > Galagoides > Galagoides demidoff. The sequence continues at coordinate 46,104 of CAUYQV010042301.1, forward strand.
CTTCTCAGGGAGGTGCCAGTCACTGCCCCTCTCAGGCTCATCTGTCACACCTACACACAGCCAGCAGCCCTGCCCATCTCTAGAGATGTGAGACTATGGCACAGGCAGGCTGTCATGCACAGGGCACTGGGTGTCCCACCGCCAGCAGCACACTCACATCCTATGTGTCATGCACACGCCCTTGGCCTGCCCAGGTGCACATGCACACCCCACTAAGCCCAACCCCCAACAGACCCTCCCTGCTCTTCCCACACCTTGTACAGACACACATCCCCTCGGGTGCTCTGGGCTTCCCAAAAAACCTGCTCTGAGACTCCAAGACAAAGTCTTTCCTTGAGCTCTACTGCTCCGGATCCACTAACCAACTTGGGAGTAGAAGGGTCTCCCGTGGGGATCCCCGTGGGAGGATGGGGAGTAGCCCAGTATGGGGTCTGTCGCTGCACATTATAATGGGATGCTCATTCATCTGCACCCACTGACTGGACACCGGCCGGACACTAGGCTCTGCACTGGCTACTGCTGCTGAAAAGGACAGTCCATGTCCTCAGGGACTCACGCTCCACAGAGAGGGACAAACACGCACCCCTCTGGGGAGGTGAGAACACCAAGGGACAGCAAAGCAGGCAGTGATGGGGAGGGGTGTGGGGGGGGCGCCTCTCTGAGGAGGTGGCATTTGAGCAGATGTGTGAATCTTTTGCTAAGGCTCATTATGCAGGAAAAAAAATAACAGTAAAGATTTGTAAAAATAGCTCAGACAGGCCAAATCCTTCCATCTAAGAGAGAGAGCTGGGATGGCATAGAAGCCTGGGATGGGTGGGTGGGAGCCACAGGGTGCTCTCAAACAACCCCTGCCTTTCCTAGCTTCTTGCAAGGTAGGGTGTCTACTGGGCCTGGGGCTCCCAGGGTGAATGCAGGTACAGCTCTGAGTGTCTGCTTGGTGGGGCATCTTGGTGCATGGCTTAGGAAGAGGAGGGAGCCTAGGATTCTGTCTGGGAAGGAGAGAAAGGAGGGACATGGCTGCTCCACTGCCTTTCTCCTACTTCCTGCTCTCCTCAGGGCCCCGTGGAGCACACAAATGACTCAAAGGTCTTGCCCTCCAAAGTCAACTGGGAAGAAAGAATTCAAACTCTGGCTCGGCGCCTGTGGCTCAAGCAGCTAAGGCACCAGCCACATACACCTAAGGTGGCGGGTTCGATTCCAGCCCAGACCCGCCAAACAACAATAATGGCTGTAACCAAAAAATAGCCAGGCATTGTGGCGGGCGCCTGTGGTCCCAGCTACTTGGGAGGCTGAGGCAGGAGACTCGCTTGAGCCCAGGAGTTGGAGGTTGCTGTGAGCAGTGAAGCCATGGCACTCTACCCCGGGTGACAGCTTGAGGCTCCGTCTCAAAAAAAAAAAAAAAAAGAATTCAAACTCTGACACCTGGTGAGGACTGTGAACAGAGAAGAGGGTGGCTATCCCTGGTCTGACAAGCACAGAGCTTTCAAGAGCTAGGATTTGGGGGCACGGACCTCTGGTCATGCCTCAAGAGAGACAGAAGTGGGTATCAGGCTTTATAAAATACTGGAATAGGGTGTTAAGCCAACAATAATGCCAGTGTTCCAATACCTAAAAATACAGAGCACACAAGAGTCAGATTCTTCAGCAAGAGATGGATAATACACTGTGGTATGTTCATAAACGAACACCACTCAGAAAAGAAAAAAAACGTTGATGCATACCACAAAGATGAAAATGTCACAGCCATTATGGTGAATGAAAGCAGCAAGGTCCAAGAGCACCACTTACTCAAAGTTCAAGACAGGAGAATCGGGTGGGAGCAGTGGCTCACGCCTATAATCCTAGCAACTCTGAGAAGCCGAGGCAGGTGGATAGCATGAGCTCAGGAGTCCGAGACCAGCCTGAGCAAGAGTGAGATCCTGTCTCTACTAAAAATAGAAAAACTAGCTGGGTGTGGTGGCAGGCACCTGTAGTCCCAGCTACTCGAGAGGCTAAGGCAGGAGGATCTATTGAGCCCAAGAGTTCGAAGATGCTGTGAGATATGATGACTCCCTGGCACTCTACCCAGGGTGACAGAGTAAGACTATGTCTCAAAAAAAGAAGAAAGAAAAGAAAGGCAAATCTAAGCTGGGGGACAAAAACACAAACGGCAGATGAGGGCACTTCACATAAAGCAGCTTTTGAGGATTTTCTGAGGCACTGGAGACATTCATTGCCTTGGTCTGACTGGTGATTACGGGGTCCTCATTAGTCTAAACTCATCCAACTGTACATTTAACATCTTTACTTTTCACAACATGTAAAATCTATCTCAATAAAAGAGTCTCAATTGGTAAAAAAAATAAAATAAAACAAACCACAGAAGAAAAAATACGTGGCATTACAAATACCAAAAACAGGTATTGGCAGCCTAAACCACCATGTTACCTGTTTTGCCCACTTAAACTAAGCTTTCTGGAATAATTTTTCCTCCTTCCCCACACATTCCATAATTCTAGCTCTTTTGATGATTCTAGATTATTTGTATCTTCCACTATAATCTGCTTCAAATCCTTCTTGGAACTTGGCAAGGCTTGAATAATAAATTAAAATTACTGAAAA
>CAUYQV010042302.1:0-40233 GCA_963574575.1 Galagoides demidoff
TTCTTTTTTTTTTTTTTTTTGAGACGGAGCCTCAAGCTATCCCCCTGGGTAGAGTTCCATGGCATCACAGCTCATAGCAACCTCCAACTCCTGGGCTCAAGCGAGTCTCCTGCCTCCGCCTCCCAAGTAGCTGGGACCACAGGCGCCCGTCACAACGCCCAGCCATTTTTGGTTGCAGCCATCATTGTTGTTTGGCGGGCCCGGGCTGGGGATTGGAACCCGCCACCTTAGGTGTACGTGGCTGGCGCCTTAGCCGATTGAGCCACAGGTGCCGAGCCTGTACTCAGTACTTTTATGAAACCAATTTGTGTTTACTCACACTTTCTTATGAAAGATAGGTCACAACTATAGCCCAGGATGAAGGAGAGAAATGGAGGAGGAAGAGAGGAGGTTTGATAGAGGGAGGATAAATGGTGGGACCACATCTATGGAGCATGTTGCAAGAAAAGCTAGTTCTTAAATTCCTATTTAATTATTCCATTAGGAATTATTCTTATAAGGAGGTTTGGGAGCCTGTTCATAAGTATAGAATGCCATAAGTCAGGTAATCAATAAACTGGGGATGTCTTGTATTACTGAAATTCCTATAAATTATATTTACATTTGCAATTTTCTCTATTTTTATATGTCTCAGGTCTCTTTTGTTCTTTATTTTCCCCTTTATCATAATTTTTTATATTAAACTTTTTGTACTTGTAACCTTTTATCAAGGTTAATTTTTGCATGGTAAGTCTTTTCCATTTTAATTCTTCCCTTGCTTTTTTGGGAGGGAAGTTGTGTTTTTAAGTTTTATTTTAGGAGTTTCTCTGAAGCCTACATTATGCAGTTTTAGCTTTTCACAATCTATATCTGTTTACTACTGACTTAATTTTAGTGGTAAATTTATTTCAATACCTCTCCATTTTTTGCCCTCTCTTTTTTGTGTTTTATTTTCATATGTTATTTATATATTTTATAAATCCAACATTATAGTACTATGATAATTGCTTTAAGAAATTTTCATGTTTCAAAAGAATAATATAAAAGAGTATATTCTTTCTCTTTCTCATACACACACATAATCCTTTTATATTTATTCTCATAATTATAGTTCTCATATTTTTTATTCCTTCCTGTGGATCCAAGTCACCAACTGAGGTATTATTTTTCTGCTTCCTTTAATAGTTCTTGAGGGACAATCTTAAAAATCAAGTCTCTGTTTTTGGAAAGGGAGTGTCTTTATTTCACCTTCATTTTTGAAGAATAGTTCAATATATCACAAAAATTTCAATTGCTAGATTTTGCTTTCATCATTTTGAATATGTCACTGTACTATTTTTTGTCCTCCCTTGTTTTTTGCAAAAAGTCAGCCACTAATTATATTATTATTCAATTTTTTTTCTGTTGTCAAGATTTTCTCTTTGTCTTCAGTTTTTAGCATTTTGACTGTTGATATATCTAAGTATAGTTCCCTTTGTTCATTTTTTCTTGGAGATCATTGAGATTCTTTGATTTGAAGATTAATCTATTTCATCAAATTTAGAAAATTTGGGGGCATTTCCTTCATTTTCTTTTCCTGCTCTATCTTTTCCTTTCTTCTTTTGGGATTGGGATGCTCAACATTTATCACAAACCTCTGAAACTTTGGTCATTTGTCTTCAGTTTTTTTTTCTCTTTTTCAGATTGGATTTTTTCTATTGATCTATTTTCACATTTACTGATTTTTTTTAACCATTTCAAATATAATTATTGAGCCCACCTAGTAAAATTTTTTGTTCTGTACTCTTTTTGGTAGCTTTTATTTTATCGAGATTCCATATTTGTTGAATGATTAACATATTTTTCCTTAATTTTCCTACATACTTTCATTCAATCCTTTTACTATCTGTACAATACCTTTTTAATATCCTTATGTGATAAGCACACAATAAGAATGAGTTTCCATTTACTATTTTTTTCCTTCTGAGTATGAAACATATTTTGTTTATTTGCATGTCTCATAATTTTTGATTGAAATACAACATTTTGGATAATTATAGAGTATAACCCTATATTCCATTTTATTTTCTGCAGAATTGCTATTTTTTTCTTTCTTTCTTTTTTTTTTTTTTTTTTTAATAAATAACCCGCCTGGAACTAAACTATGGAATCTATCTTTCCTGTAATAGGTAGCCACTGACATCTTGTCTCAGTTTTTTATTCTTGTTTTTGTTTTTTAGCATTGTGCCTAGGGGCATTTCCCTCCCCCTGCCCCCTCATCTGCATAGCTGAGCTATCAGCCATTGATTTGGGCACATGCTGTGTGCTGTGCTCAAGCATCATGAACTCCTAAGCTCCCAGTACTTGTTGGGTTGGGAGAGTGCCTTCAAAGTTTCAGGCAGTTTTCAAGTTCTCTTGCCTTTTACTTTTTGCTATGCCCTTGAACATATGTGTAGTTTTCACAATTACTCAGTGATGGGTGTAGAGCTTATCTCAACCCTTCTATGGCATTCTCATTTCCAGAATTCCTGGCTGGTCCAACACTCACCCTGCCTGAGACCACAGCCTTGGCATAGCAGAACTAAAGATTTTTTCTTGTTCATTTCCAACCGATTTTACCTCTTTTATCTAACAACACCACAGAAATTTTATCCCCACTTCACCTTAAACTCAGTCTTTTGGGGCAGCAAAACTGCTTGTTTTCAAGGCCAGCCTCATGCTGGTAAAACTACTCTTTTCACTGTTTGAGCTGCCTGGTGAAGGATGAGAGCTGTTCCAGGTAGCAAGGTCATCGTTTCCTGCTGATTTTACCTGAAACTTAACTCTTGAAGTTTTTTAAGAACAAATGTACACTTCATGACAGCCCAGCCATATTTCTTTTACTCTCTGTTGTATGGCCAGCCCCCGACAGGTGCCAGGTGCATAGAAATATTCCACAGGTACCTGGGTGATAAAATGACTAACGACCTGGTCTTTTTCCTCTCTGTAGCTCCTATGCCAGGCCACAGGGCTTGGCTCAGAGAGGGGCTCCAAAAGTTTGTGGAATAAAATTCTTGTGTAGCAGCTGCAGTGGCTCCTTCCTACTGGTTTAAGTGCAAGTGGCTTCTCCACAGGGTCCGTAGTACTGCAGAGGTGTTGAGTGTGACATTAGCAAAGATGGTGCCTTTGGAGGTAAGCCAGCTTTCCAACGTGAGAGGCATGCCTATAAATAACCATGTGGAACACGTGCCCTGTATTCCATGCATTATGCTTCTGTGCAAAGCCCTGTTCTTCTCTGCCTAGGACTCTGGCCTCCCAAGCAGATTGGTAAGTGTAAGAGAGCACCTGTGCAGAGCATCACAATTTCAAAATTTTATTTTTTCCTTCAAAATGTCATTGGCTTCTCACACAAATCACTAGGGGGTAGAGAGTGTTTTTGTTCATTTTACAGCGGGAGAAAATGCATAGTAGAAGGTGAAGTGGCTCTCTGAGTGTCAATCCCACATTTTCTCAGTTTAATTTCCATCTTTAACATGAGATGGAACCAGAAACTTGCTTAAGTGTGTGTTCAAGCTGTAAGGCAAGAACCATGGAAAAGAGGAAAAACAATTTTTTGTCTTGTTTTAAAGGGCTTATTAAAGATTACAAGAGGGAGAATGGATGATAAAAGGCTGAGAACTGCCTTAAATTTATCTTTTAGGTAGAAAAATACAAGGTATTTTATATATTCTATCAAGAATAGAAGACATTAGATGTTATCTGTCAAGAAAGAAATGAGACCAGTTTAGTAAGCAATCATGCAATGATTTCTTTCACTTTTTAAGGTAGAAAGTGAAAACTTTAAGAAGGACACACACAAGTGATTTGACAATGCTTGAGAGAAAAGGAGATGAAATTTAAGAAAAATTCAATACATCAAGAAAAATTCAATACATCTCTTAAGGCGACATGTTTATCAGGTAATTCTATATTCTAGCACATTGTCTCCATAAATTGTTGGGTGCTTACAACAACCTTCCAAAGTAGGGATTCTTGTCTCTATTTTGGAGTGAGGACATTGTAGCTCAGAGATATGAAGTGATTTGTCAAATTAACATAATTAATAAGTGACAGGGCCAGTGTTTGAAATGCCCTTTCACTAAACTGTTTGGGTCAAAATCTCATGGGCAACATGGGATAGATTCAGCCCTTAGCTGTGGGTTAACAGTGTGGATTTTGTGATGCATTATTAGGCTAAGGTAGCATGAAGAGGGGCTCCCCTGGAGACCCCTCATCCTCATGGACCTGATCAACAACACGCAGAGCCAGACATTAGTAGAGCACTGTAGACATCATGGAAGGAACATGTTATGTTTCAAGGCAGACGTTATCCATGAAGAATCTCTGAGGAGTTTAAAAGAGAGACTAAGATAGATAAGATTTAGTATGATTGCTTACTCAAAGTTGTCTCCACACAAGGAAGTGACTGGTCTAGGGTGAGTGGGTATGTGATAAGGATCAGAGAGGGGTGAAGAAGTGGATCAGAGGAATATCACAATTTATCAAGCAAAGAAAGGAAGTCAGAACTAGAGCTTTGGGATATGCCAGGTCTTTCTATGTTAGGCTTCACTTTACTAATGTCCCACTGAGAAGGGTTTGCTTAGATCTAAGTAGTTATATGTAATATAAAGAGTACATGTGACACACACATGCATATGAATGCATGGGTAGACCCATGAGTACACACACACATACATACACACAATCATAATTTAATTGCTTAATAAACTATTTCTTTTTCTTTACATAGGCTATGTATTAGTCTGTTTGGATTGCTATTACTGAATAACCTAGACTAAGGAGTTTATAAGCAATAGAAATTTACTTCTTACAGTTCAAGAGGCAGGGAAATCCAAGACTTAGCTGCTGACAGATACTGCATTTATGCCAACATATTTTTTTTTTTTTTACTTAGTAATAATGGCATTCTGGGTGGTATCTCAATTGTGGTCCTAATTTACATTTCCCTGATGATCAGTGATATTGAGCTTTTTCTTATACATTTGTTGGTAATTCGTATATATTCTTTTTGGTGTTGTTTGCAATTCATTGAAGGTACAGAGAAGTAGGTTACACTGATTGCACTTGTTAGGTAAAGTCCCTCTTATAACTGTGTCCCATCCCCAAGAGGTGTGCCCTACACCATATCCCCTCATTCCCCATCCTCCTTCCCTCTCCTCACTTCCTCATTTTCCTATACCCCAGCTTGTATTAGATCATCTATGCCTTCAAGAATTGAGTACATTGGATTCTTGCTTCTCTATTCTTGTGATGCTTTACTAAGAAGAAAAGCATCCAGGTTAATATAAAAGATGTAAAGCTTCTATCCTTTTTTTAAAAAATTAAATCATAGCTGTGTACATTAATGCAATTATGGGGTACAGTGTGCTGGTTTTATATACAATTAAAATATTTTCACCAAACTGGTTAACGTTGCCTTCATGGCATTTTCTTAGTTATTGTGTTAAGACATTTATATTCTACATTTAGAAAGATTCACATGTACCCTTGGTGTGATCTCACCAATCACCCTCCTTCCACCCATCCTCCCCACTTCCTTCATCTAGTCAAACAGTCTCTATCTTTTTTTTTTTTCGGCCGGGGCTGAGTTTGAACCTACCACCTCCAGTATATGGGGCTGGCAACCTACTCCTTTAAGTGATAGGTGCTGCCTAAGTCTCCATCTTTTTAAATAACTAAATAGTATGCCATGGTACACACATACTGCAGCTTGTTAATCCATTCCTGGTTTGATGGGCATAACCTTTTTATGCCTTTTGCCGACTTCTTGTTGGAGTTATTTTTTTCTTGTTGACTTGAATATCCTGTTATTCCCTTATTTTGTTTTATATTTTAGTTGTTCTGGGTTGGGGAAGTTTTGATTCATGCAAAGCAGTAGCTACAAATGGCATATTTTTTTAAACTGAGTATTATATTTTTCTTTGTTTTTGAGATATGTGACATACATGTTTTCTGGTCAGTAATGCTGTACCAAATATTGTGCTAAATCAAAGCCTCAAGCTACACTATTCCTACTCAGGCTGAGTTAGACTAGTGGAACACTATCTTGGTAGGAGAGTTTTTGATAGGAAGAAGAAATTGCAGTCATCTTTTTCACTAAACTTACTGCCACCCCAACAAAAAGTCTAACACTGGTTTACGCAGAAAGGATTTTAAACAAACCTGTACAAACTTACCTAGTGAGCTGTGAGGAGAGGATACCTTTCAGGCTACTTTTAGCACATAGCATACATTCATTGGTGCCCAGCATAACAGGAATGGTGATGTAGAAAGCATTTTTTACCTTCATAGTGCTAACAACTAGAAAGCTCCCGGTATATAATTCTTTCATTTCTAAGGAGATAATTAAGAAAATTATAAGATTAGATCCCCTAGGTTAGCCTGAAAATTAGTGTCTAAAAAATAGTTTTTTTCCCACAAAATAATGCTCAAAAGTGGCTTCTAGGAACAGGGAGTCTACATCAGGAATAGTAGAAGAAATATAGGTCAGGAGAACTGCAAATGTGACACTAAGGGTTGATTTTCACGTGTAATTTTTAAGTAAAAGACATCTTTCCAGGTAACTCTGACAGCCAAGACTAGCCATGATGAATAGGAGCTTCAGAAATCTTATGTTCAGGATAGCTGGTTTGAGTGACATATGGATAACACTCCCAAATAGCTCTCCCCAGCATGGCTGTCCAGCTAAAGTACTGAAACTATGACCCAAGTGACAGAGCTGAGAGTGCATAGAGAATTTGAAACTTGTGAAAAGCCCATGGCACTATTTAGGACCAAGTGGGACTGTGCAGGTGGCAGGGAGGGGCCTACATTTTGGACAAACCAACATGTATACTGGGGGAAGGGGCCCTCCCAGGTGGGGTGCTTCACATCAGTTTACCCAGAGTGACACAAGAAGGTGTTTTGGGGGAAACAGAGGTCCCGAGAGAGTCAGGTCATTTCCTCTTTGACTCCTCAATCCTTAACATTTGTTACAAAGTCACTCTTCCCAAGATAAATTCTCCTGTCATCATTAGTCCAAACCTCCCAGCCTACTGGGTCCCAAATGTCCAGATCAATCCTTTGCCTGGGAGAGGAAGCTAGTGCTTGAGATTCCTCTGGGATGCTACCATGGAAGTTGATTTGCACAAAGAAGCTGCCACTAAACCACTGCTGAAGGTTACTTTCTGGCCTTCTTTTTCTTTCCCCTACTTTGGAAGTATTCTTTTAAAACCATAATAGGTAAATGTGAACAACAGGTGGAATATGGCACCAGGCCCCCTCCTTTTTATGCTGCTGTAATATGGTGAAGGCCAAGGTGTTGAATCCGGTAATCTGCTCTAGCAGCTGTTCAATACTCTTTTTTACTAAAGAATCATATTCATTAAAAGTGAGCAGGGGTATGATTCTCTTGTGCATTTTCAAACTTTCAGTAGTCCTTGTCCATGACATTTCTTGGTAGTTACTGGAACTTGTCACCCTAAGTAATGCTCCTAAAATATCCAATCACAGCTTCATTTTCTGCATCAGAGGAGCAAGAGATTGACAGTGTGATCTGGTGGACCTCCTTACCCACCCACCATCTGCTACCTCTGCTATGCCCTGCAGGGACCCAGCATGTGTAGAGGGCTTGGGGCAGGCACTACTAATTTCTCATGACCTGGGCAATGCCTACTCAGGGAGCCGCTCTGTCTATATCTGTACCCAAGCACACAGGGGCAGATCCCTGAGGCCACTGTCCAAACAAGCCCACCTACAAGGCTAATACCTACAGATACTTATTTTTAACAGCTCACTGAGTTATCTCAGGATATTTGTCAAATTAAACTGATCAAACAATTTGAAAGCATAATACAAAATTTCTATTTCAGTATGGAGTCATTGAACATATATTGGCATTTCTGAATTGTATATGTGCAATTTGAAGGAAGTCAAAGGCATGTTCTTTGGAAAATTTAGAATATCCACTATCTAGTATTCTATAATATCATTTAATTATTAAAGTAATAAGCATCCTTGTGAGTTTCAAAATTGTCAGACTTTTTGTGTTTGGTATATTGGACTGGAGCTTTATGTTTCAGGTTCATTGTAGACACTCTGCCTTGGGAAGCCTGTAAACATGGTGGCTTATCTTTCAGAGCTTAGTCACCCTACAGAAGACCCCAGACTTGCTGCAAAGGCACTACCTCACCACCACTGTAGAAGGACTTGATTGTGTGGTATTGTAAGTATTCACCTGGCTTGACACCCCAGTGGCCACTCACATGGAGCTGTCTGACTCAGCATGTACCCAAGGACACCAGACACATATTATTCTCTAAAACACTCACCTGAGCAATTTTCTGTGGATGTAAATATGCCCATGCTTAATTTTCTAAAACATGTGTTTGTAATCATTCTAATCAGTGAACCCATTTTCCACATGTTCCTGGTAGAACATCTTCAGAGATATCAGAAGAATCCCTCCCTGGAGATCTGCACAGACATGAGTTAACACAGATATACACAGCAGTGCACGGGAAGACTCCAGTGAGCTACAGTATGGTGTGTGATACAGTGGATGTGTGTGCTCTTCCATGTTATGGCTTTGAACATTAAGTGTACAAAAGTGATATTCGAGTCAGACATTTGCAGTACCTCACATACCACCATAGTTTGAAAATCACTAGTGTAGAGGAAGGACTCTTGAACTGAATCCTGACTGCTTCTGGTTAACTGTATGAATATGTGTTTCACTTCTTTAAATCTCAGTTTTTTTCATTTCTCAAGGCAGGTGGCCATTCCATGGGTTGATGTGACAATGAAATGAAGCAATGCGTGTAAGATATGTACCACGAAGGTCTCTCCTATAGAGGTCACCTAGGAAAACTACCTCCTCTCTCCCTGACCTTACAATTCCAGTTTTGCAGAATTAAGTATTGTTAAGGATGTGAGATATGAGGCAGAATAAACCATGCACATTTGCTGTCAGTCTCTTGGGTCTGCTGGGAAGAGAGACACATGTACATTTGCTGCCAGTCCTTGAGCTGCCTGCCGTACTCAAGGGAAGGTGCCCTGGTTGCACACGAATCCATTGGGAGTTTTGGAAAAGTATTGATGCTCAGACCCCACCCCCAGAGATTCTGATCTCACTATTGTGGGATACTGCCTTGGCATTGGAATTTTTAAAAACTCTCCATGTAATTTTAATGTACAATCAGGGTTAAGAACCACTGCTTGAGACAGAAGGGCCCATCCTTAGCATTTCACCATGGTCTTGGCACAATACCCAGTCTCATTTTATCTCCTTCCCTAAAGGGAAGAATGTAATTCGTTCTCCAAACTATTCCCATAGCCAATGTGAGTGTTGCCATCCCTGGCAAGGTGCCACTGGCACCATATGCTGCTCCATGTGCCTCCTCCTCCCCTCTGCTGCTGCCCCTGCAGCTCCTTCCCGAGCTCCCAGAGCAAGATACTCTGCACATGCACTGAATATCTTGAGGAAAACACCAAGTCTCTCCCTGGGCTACAGGCAAGCCTGGCACACTACAGTGTGGAGGTAAGCTGGTTAGCTGGTTAGGAGAATTGACATTACTTGGAAGGAAGAAGAAAGGGCTAGAGGTTTTACCGACTAGAGGATACTTAAATTGGTTTGGGGTGGTAAAAGATGGCAGACAAGTCGCATCTGGCCGTGGAACTTCACTCAGTCATTTATTAAATGCTTTTCTGAGCCAAGTCCAAGGAAGAGTGCTAGCTTCTGCCACTAGGAGACAGAGGAGGCTTCATGGAGGAGGCGCTTTTGATGTGGGTTTGGAGGAGGTGTTGCTGGTGGGCTGGATGTGGAGAACATGTGAATAAAGGCAAACAGAGTGACCAGCATGAGTGAAAAAAGCATGGAGGTGAGAAGTCACAGCAGGTGTTAAGACATGTGGAGGTGGTGTTATTCAGGGTGGGTTAGGTCATACTGCAGTCCCAAACAGCCTCCACAGCTGAGTGGCTTACAATAACAAACGTCAGCTTGTGCTACAAATCCATCATGGGCCAATGGGGGTCTCTGCTCCATGTCATCCTGCTTCAGGGTGATAGAGCCTTTATCACTATGGCAACGGGACAGGAAAATGATAAAGGAACCGGCTAGTATAGGTTTCTACCTAGAAGTGAGGCATGTCATTCTGTTCTCATCTCATTGACCAAAGCCAGGAATGGGGCCTGGCTGGAATATGCCTCACTTTAAGGACAGTCCTTTCACAGGCTCAAAAGGAGAGGAAGTGTAAACATTGCTGAATAGTTCAAATGGAGGAATAGTTCAAATGGAGGAAAGACCTTAAATATTTCACTTGGGAGCTTGATTTGATCTTGAAGGGCTAAGGAGACGAATTAAGGTTATAAGGGGGAGAGAAATGTTTAGAACTGAGGTTACATAGGACTGGGCTAGAGAAGAGCACTTATTCTTGCCTGGGAGAGCTCTCCTCTCTCTTTCTGTTTTTCAGATCTGCCTGTCTGACAGCAGAGAAGGCACAGTCTTTACCTGATGTCTGCTTTCGTTGAACCTAGCAGGAGAGACTGCCCTCCTACCATTTAGCCTTGCAGTTCTGAGGATTAATGAAATTCAGGGGATTATTGTCAGTCTACTCGTCTCCAGTCCAAAGCCTCATCTTCTCTCTCAGCCTTTACAGAGAACCAAGCTGATGTATTCATCTGCATCTGACTTCTGGACCCATTTCTCTTTTACTAGGCTCCTAACTTAGTGGGGAAGAAACGGACTTTGGGTACCGATCCTCTCAAACCCCAAGATGGACCAGAAGGAGAGAGAGGAAGAGGAATGTAGACCAGTAGAGAATTATGCACAGAGGCCAGATAGAAAAAAAAGATAAAAATAGTGTGGAGTCAGAGCCTGGTTCCCCTGGGGTCTAATCCCAACCCTTCGTTACAGTGGGAGCTTGGGGGCGGAGCGAGTCACTTTGTTTTTTTCTGCTTCACTTACCATCTCTGCAAATTGAGAACGGTAAAATGGGTAACTCTAATTACAGAATCCTGTGAGAAATAAATGAGTCACTCCATGGACAGTGGTCAGCATAACTCCTGACATTAAGTTCCAGATAAATACAGATGATGCCCCCCAAAATATATACATGTTTTAAGAAAGGAAAAAGATAAACTGTACTAACATTGTAATAATCAATATATACTGATAACAAAACATGAATACAAGTCACGTTGAGCACCTCTTATAATTGCAGAAGTCAAACATGATGTCAGTATTATAAATTTAATACGGTTTTTTCCTGTATTAAAATGTGTATATTTGGCACCTTCTATAGTTTTGACAATTACAGTTGTGCATGTAGAAGTTATAACCAGTTAGGGCTGAATGTGTATAAAGATGCCTAGATTCTTTAAAATTAAAAGGCCAAATGCTGACTTCAGCTTGTCTTCTTACCTTTTGTCTCCTGCCTCTAAAATCAAATTTTTGTCAATAATAAGATTTGATGACTCAGTTCAGATGAGCAAAGCTAATACATTTCTTTATGTCTAGTCCCTTGTGTGCTTCAAATTCTATTTGTTCTTGAGACTTTATTAAACTTTTTCTTATTTTCATTCCCATTTGTCTGTTTTTCATTATCATTATGAATTCCAGTTCCTTGAACCTTCTCAGGTTGGCCACAGGTCTGAAACGGATTATGATGACATTTGAAAATGATGATGGCTGAGAGGGATGAAGTATTGTGGCCCGAAGGATCACTCCATGGCCCAGACTGGAATGTAGCACACATTTTCAAATATGCTCTTAATGTAGGTAGAATTAGCTTTATTTCCATGTCAGAATCTTTAAAAATTGCATGGAAATTTACATTTGTGGAGGGACCTTTTTCTTTAATCTGTCTACATTGGTTATATTTTATTATTCAAGAATGCCTTCCAGTTATAAATCTGAGATTATGGCAAAAAGCCAACATTCCATTTGTGAGGCTGGAAATAATTTTATGGGGTTTCTTTGGTTGAGATCCCTGGAGGAAGATTCTGAGATGAAGGTTGGACACACAAAATACATTGTGCTCAGGAACAAATTTGCAAGCAAGTGAGGCAAACTGGGCTGGACTGAGTGAGGCTGGGATATGATGCAGTTACAATAGAGGCTTCAGGTGGTCTGTGGAGAGACTGAGAGCTACTGTGGCTCTGTAGAGATGTCCTGAATGGAAATAAGGTGTCCTTGTACCCCCAGTATCAACCTGTAGTTTGACTTGGGGTGCTTTAGAGAAGAAGACAAGATATTAGCTGAGGCAGCTCTTTTCAGCTGAGGACAATTTCTGGAAAGGAATATACCTGTGACTCTCTGCAACCAGCACTCACGGGTGGGGTTGGGGGTAGGGGGTAAGGATTGTCTCCATCCTGAAGGGTGGGCCTGGGTGGTATACCTCAAGGCCCACTCTACGGAGTACTTCTTAACAGTTGCATCACAAACTGGGGTGTCAGGGACTGACTCCACTACTGTTTTGTTTCTGAATATTCTGTTATCCTATATAAATAAATACACAAGACAAAACAGCAGTGGGGACAGTCCCTGATCCCTCTCTTTGGAATATGACTGTTTTAATAGGCATAATGTCATTCATTGATCTGCTAGAATGTTGAGAGAATTCTTTTCTCTGTGTGTGATCATGTTCATTTCTGAAGGCTTCTGTAATAAAGTACCACAGGCTCAGTGGCTTAAAACAATAGAAATGTATTCTTTCGCAGTTCCTGAGTCTACAAGTATAAACCCAAGGTGTCAGTGGGGCCATGCTCTCTCTGAAGACTCTGTGGAAAATACTTCCTTGCTTCTTCCTAGCTTCTGCCAATCCTTGGCATTTCCCAGCTTGTACATGCATCACTGTGGGCTCTGCCTCTGTCATTGCATAGGCTTCCAAGTTTACCTTTTCTTATAGGAACACCAGTCATTGGATGAGGGTGCATCTTCACCCAATATAATCTTAACTTAATTTGATTACACATGCAAAGACACTATCTCCAAATAAAGTCACATTAACAAGTTCTGGGAGTTAGGGCTTTAGCATATCCTTTTGGAGGATACAATTTAACCCATAGTCATCACTTGAATAGATATAATTTAACCTAAAGTCACATTTGAATGGATATAGCCATTCATTTACTGGACCCTTGCTAGACCATGCCACTCACCTTTCTCACAGAGGCATCATTAAAAATATCTTCACCTCCTCCATTTCTCTCTTCAACTATTATTGTAATAACCTCCCTAGTGTTCTTCCTTCTGTCTGCTTGTCTCTATCTACCCCCCTCATTACTCCAAGGGACCGTTAAAAGACCTAGTTTTGATCATGTAACTCTGTTGTTCAGAATCCATCAGTGTCTCCTCATTGCCTACACTGTGCAATCCACATTCTTTAGTGTGATATCAAAGTCTCAGGTGATCTGTTGTTGTTAATCTATATAGCCTTAGCTATCATTTGTTTGCCATTCATGTTATTAAAAATTATCAAGTGTCTTATGTATGTCTGGAGAATACTGTGTACTCAATAAATGGCATTCTTTCTCCTCCCTGTACCATTTACCAGAAGAACTTTCTCCTCCAGTAATCTAATGGAATTTCTGCAGTCATCTTGTGGTATAGATATTTTCATAGGTAAGAGATGCAGCTGCTGAAGATGCTGAACATCAGAGAGGAGACACAGCTAGCTGGCTAAGGTTAAAGCCAAGATCCAAACTCAGATTTCTGGCTTCAATACAGGTTCCTTTCTAGCGTGCAGTGTCTTTGCAGTTCATGCTTACAAACTTGGCCTTCCATACATTTAAACTTGTCACCTGTTTCTCCAACCAACTATCTGTGCAAGCTGAAAATATTGAATTTAGGGGGAAGATCTCTCCTATAGTATACCAAAAATAGAAATAATTGTGGAGAAGGAAATAGATCTTTCCAAATTATTCATTTATGGTAGAATAAAAATGCATTTGGGCTATGAGAGATTTCATGTCTACCCTGACTTCTCCCTTATAAAAAGATTGATGTATATAAGTAAATATCCCCACACTATGTATTGGGAAGGCACATTTGACTCCAGGAATTGAATAAAAGCATCAATTTATGCCTGCATTTTTAAAAGATACAGCCATGTGAGTCAGAGGTGCTATGCCAGGTGTTACAGAAGTTTCCATGGCAACTTCATTTTTATTTTTCTTCTTGAATAGTACTGTTAAATGGTGGCTTTGAAGCAACATCCATTTGAGAGCCTTAGCCTAAAGGTTCTGTTTGCATTTTAAGCTGTATGTACATATCTCCAAATAGGGAGGAGAATTGAACAGTTCCTTAAGGAATTGGAAAAATATAGATATCCACATTTTCCTATTATTATTATTGTTATTATCTGAATGAGCCCATGCTTACTTTTAACTCTCAACTTTGATTTTTTCTTGGTAGAAGTAGTTGTAGAAACTTTACATACTCACCCTTGTGAAGGAGAAATTTCTAGAAATTATTTCCAGAAAAGCCAGGCCAGGATCATTGGCCAAACATGATGTAGATGGCATTGCAATACTTGAATGGTCAAGAAAGCATATCCATAAAATTGGAATGAGATTGGATTTTCTCTGTGAGAGTAGTCATGTTTTCTATTTCACAGGCCACAGGAAGGGGCTGGAATGCTCTAAGTGTGATACTTGTCACAGAGTTTTGGGTGTCAAATTGTTCATTCTCTGTGGTAATAGTACAGGAGAAAAAATTTGCAATAAATTTGCATTGACAAAGATCCTCCACAATGTTCTTTTTACAGACAAATGTAAGCTATTCTTCTTGGTCAATGTTTTCTTTTAAGACAGGTCATTACAGTATGATTGCTTAAGCTCAAGAGTTTGTGACCAGCCTGAGCAAGAGTGAGATCACCATGTGTACTAAGAAATATGGAGAATTCCTAAAGAACTCAAAGTCAACCTTCCATTTGATCCCACAATCCCATCACTAGGTATATACCCAGAAAAAGAAAAACTGTTTTACCACAAAGACACTTGCACTCGAATGTTTATTATAGCTCAATTCATAATTGCCAAGTTATGAAAGCAACCTAAATGCCCATTATCCCTTGAACAGATCAAAAACTGTGGCATATATATACCATGGAATATTATACAGCCATAAGAAATATTGAAGACTTTCCATCTTTTATGTTTACTTGGATGGAGTAGGAACACATTCTTCCTAGCAAAGTATCTCAAGAATGGAAAAAACATATCCAATATACTAAATACTAATATAAAACCAATATATGAACAATTGCACATACACATGAAAGATAAAACACAAATATAGTCTAGCGGGGGGGAGGGGAAAAAGGGATGGGGAGGGCGATTGGAGGGAGGAGGGAGGGGAATTGGTGGGGTCTCACCTAATGTACTCAGTGTGAGGGTGTTTCGCATGACCCCTAGGTGAAGGGCTCAACTACAACTTGAACTTTACCTTGGAAGTGAGAACAATGTAACCTAAAAATTTGTATCCTCATATTAATGTAAAATAGAAAAAAAAAATAGCCAGACATCTAAAAATAGGAAAAAAAAAAAAAAGACCAGGCATATGGCCATCATCTGTAGTCCTAGCTACTTGGGAGTCTGAGGCAGGAGAATTGCTTGAGCCTTAGAATTTGAGGTTTCTGTGAGCTGTGATGATGCCAGAGCACTCTAGACTGGAGTAAAAGAGTGAGACTCCTTCTCAATAATAATATAAAAAGATTAGCCCTTAAAAACTGAATTGCAGACATCAGCCTCTAGTTGGAACTAGGAAAATGAATAAGGTCAGAGATGAGGAACCAGGTGACCTGATTCTCATTAGCACTCAATCACACATCAGCTGTAGGACAAATGACTTAATTTTCTTCATTCACAAAATGGAATTAGTAATACTTCTAGACTCTTTCACCTTTTAGAGTAGCAGCTGGTCTAAATATTAAAAGAATTCCATCCAAAATATCATACCTGCATTTATCTTGTGGGTAGACAAACCATTATCTTGTCAGAGGTATTCATTCATTCATTCCCTCATAACATTGCACTCAGGTATTCAAATCTAATAAACCTGGCCTTGATTTCACCTCTCTGAGTCTCAGTTTCTCATTTTAAAATTGGGGTTGAGGACAGCACCCAGTACAAGAGGTTTTGGAGATTAAACAACATAACACACCTAAAGCATGTAACACTGGCTCATAATAGGTGCTTGGTCAACCTTGTGGAATATGTGAATGAAAGAACTTGTGGAGTGGCTACTTCATTCAAGCCTCTCTTTGAGTCATTAGGTTTAGAAAGAAACCAAACATGATTTAGGCCTTAGTGGATGAGGGAAAAACAAAACCTAATAAGTGGCCTAGCCATTGACAATGGCCTTCATCATGGGCATTTAGGTTATTTGCAAATTTTATTATTAGGAATAAGGCTTCAGTGGACATCTCTAGATGGAATTCATTTCAGCTCCTTAAACTAAATCCTTGGAAGTGGGATTAGTGGACCAAAGAGTATAATTAACACGACACCAGGGCAAGCCCTGGGGCCACAAGGCCACTGAAAAGTGAAAAGTCACCCGACCCAAGCAGGTAGAAGAGTGGATAAGTTTAAAAGGATGAGATACCAACAGTACCAAGGGTAAGGAGAGATAGGTATTATTATTATTATTATTGACATTTTACAAATGACAAATTAACAGAGACAGAAGAAGTTGAGAAATTTGCCCAAGATCTCATAGCTAGTATGAGGTGACTATGATTTTGCTCACTGTGTGTGTGTGTGAGGGTAATGGGGAGTATATGGAAAAAGGAGGAAAGAGGAAAGGGAATTCCAAGAAGAAGGAACAACATGTGCAAATATAGGAAGTTCTGAAAGACCACAGTGGAGATCTACAATCCTAGATGTTCAACTGTAGATCTTCACTGTGGTCTTTCAGAATTTCCTATGTTTGCACGTGTGGTTCCTTGTGCATCACGAGCTTTACTGTTCACCACAATATGAATCTCCCAGTTACCTTAAAGGAACATGGGTCCCTTTCATGTGTGTATTTGCTCATTCAACTATTCATTTAATAAAGACTTATGAGTTTGTCACTGCTGAGTTTAGAACATGGGTCTCTTTTAGGTAACCCTTTGAAAAACTGTTGAAATATTCTAAGCTATTTAAAAATTGGTTCTGAAAATCACTAGGAAAGCTAGTGACTTAGAAGGGTGATTGCTCAGATAACTAAGACAGATAACTTTAAAAAATGCAAGATTCTATAAAAGTATGAATATTTATTACTATTTCCCAAGTGAAGGAAATTGGAAGGAATTCAATTTGTATTCAATTAGATTGGTTTTGTCTGACTTGTCCATATGGTTCTTATATGAGCTGTTAGCAGGCTCCTGGCTGGTGAATAACTGTTCTGTAGATGGGGTTTCTGTAGCTTGCTGGGCCCATATCTCTGTGCCTTATGAATAGCATTTCTTATCCTTTTAACTACATTCCAAGGTAGGTGTTTTTTATCCCCATTTTTTAGATTAAGAAATCAAGCTCAGACATATTGAATATTTTTCCCCAAAGCTACACACAGCAAGGCAATGTTGTTTGAGTTCACCTTGACCTGTCCTCAGAGTGTGGTATGATATCCCAAGGAATAGATAAGAACGTCCAGCCAGAAAAGGGGTTGAGGTGTCTCTTATTTCTCTGATAAGCTGAAATCTGTCTTTCTGCCCTTTGCTGAAAAGGAAGACAAAAAATAGCCCCTTAATATGTCTTCCCTCCTTCAATGCCCACACCTCCCACATCTCTGCACACTGCCTCCCCTGAGCAGCCCTACAGGCTCTTCTCACATCATCCATTGGTCACTCACCTTCCCACAGATCCCTTGCCCCCAGGGCTGGGCATTCTCTCCCTGTCTCTGGTATATGCTGGACCCTTCACTTCCCACTTTATCACCAGTTCTTGTAACAGGCCAGTGAGGAAGGGATCGTGATCTGTCCTTCACAACATGAGGGCTGTGAGACTCAAAGAAAATAAACTGCCTCCCGTCACAGAGATGCAAGTGGCAATGCTTGGATTTGAACCCTGGCCAGATGTCCTCAATGAGTGGTCATTACAATCTTGAGAGACCAGCAAGGAACTCTGAGATATATGTGGAGTCCACACATAATGCTCATAACATACATAAGACACAGACAACATCTTGATTAAGGCAAAACCTCCCTTTCCTCCTCCCTAGAAGTGGTGTTTCTCCTCTCACTCAGAGGAGGGGACAAGGCTGCTCGCCCTCCTTCCCTCTGGAGGAACTGAGGAGGCAGGTAAAGAGAGCAAGAAAGACCCATGACGTGCAACACCTGCTAGCAAGTCTCAGCTGTGATGTGAGGTCACAAGGATGCAAGAGAGAATATGTCACTTCACAGAAGAGCAGAACCAAGCACAGCTCACCATCTTGCTGACCAAGGGGTGGCCCTTGGTCATGACTCAGTTCTCTGACCAAGAAGGGAAATACATCTTTTCCAAGGGCTTTGCTCATTATTATTTTTCCTTCCTTTATAGAACTAACTGTGGGCCACATATACCCAGGTTAAGTCCTGAATGGCAACAAAAGGACGTGGTGTCTTAAAAACAGTAAAATTGGGTAGCACCTGTGGCTCAAGGAGCAGGGCGGTGGTCCCATATACCAGAGGTGGTGGGTTTGAACCTGGCCCCAGCCAAAAACTACAAAAAATAAACAAACAACAACAACAACAAAAAAAAACCTAGTAAAATTTGAGTTAAACTCCTGGGTCTGCTATTTGCTGGCTTACTTGGTAAAGTGATTTGACTATTGGGTCTTCAATTTCCTCCTCTATAAGTTGAGGAGATAACATGAACTTTGGGAAGTTGTTGTACAGGATGATGTCAAGCATCACACCCAGCAGGCCTACAGGCAGTCATCAGAGAGCACCTGTGGTCACCAAGAGCAAGGATGCTTCTTGTGCCTATGTAGGGATTTTCCCAACCAACTTGTCTTGCCATTTGGATGAAGGATCCAATTGATTTGTTGGAGTTTTTGATATCATGATGTTTCACACGGGCCATTCAGATGCCATTATTTACCTAATTTTTTTTTCCCTTCAACATGAGAGAAGGATTTAGTCATTAATTATCTATTTTTCCATTTACCCATTAACTACCTTAATTAATTCATGTGTTTATTTGCTCATTCAATTATTCATTTAATAAAGACTTGTGAGTTTGGGGTACTGTGTATTTTCTGGGGAATCAGAAAGGGCTTGAACATGGGTCCCCTTTAGATAACTGTGGGAGACACTCAGGGGAGGGTATGAGCTCACAGGCCCTGCACAAATTATTTTTAGTCAGGAACACTCTTGATTATAATTTCATCCACACTGTAGGATAAGGAAATGAGATAAGCATCTCTTTCCAGGTGAGGTCCTATACCCAAAGTCACACAGTTGCCCAGTGGGACAGCTAACATTGGGGGCTACCTGCCCAATCCAATACCTGGCACGAGAATTATCCTTGCTCTTAGTGACCACAGCTGCCATCCACTGATTGCCTATGAGCCTTCTGGGTGTGATGGGCCCTTTCCAACTCTACGTGGTGCCTGATCAGTACCAGGGAAATGGACTCCTAACCAATCAGAAGAAGGTTTGCAGGCATAAATAGGAAAATGCAAGGTCAGGGAAGGTAGTGCTACCCAGCTCTACACTACCTGGTATCTCACGCAAGTCTACAAGTATCTTTTGTCTGCTCTATAAGGGGGACCCTCCCTGGTCTGCCTTGATAGTATCTTCCCCTCTCTTCTCCTCTACACAAACTTAACACATTACACTCTTTACAAGGCTCTGTGTTGGTGTCATTGCTCTTCTCTTGTCTATTTTTTTTGGGGGGGGGATCATCCACACCCACTTTCCTGCCTCCAGCCCTTTGCTCATGCTGTCCTCTCTAGATAGATGGCCACTTTCTCTGCTGTCTTTTGAGACATTACTCAAGCAGAAGCAATCTTCCCTTTTCTGAATCCTTTGTCCCTTTTTAAAGTCACTTTTTCCTCTTCACAGTGTTGACTTATGCATGCTTCTTAAATGTGTCCACTATACTTTGCCGAACTCTGGTGTGCACACAGTAGGCAAACATTATACCTTACATAAATCGCAAATGCTTCATTCTTCCTTTGTGGCTGAGTCTGGTTACCTGCTGTTTGACCTAAATTTGACCTGTAGAATGGAAATACTGAGATTCACCATGTGGTTACAAAACGGATTCCCTCCAGGTTGGAAGGTTGGCCTTTTAGATGACAAACAATGACTGATGCTGGGTGTGTCCCAATTTCTACAGCAGATGCTGGGAACTCAGCAATGAGTAAAACATTACCTTTCCTCCCCCAGAGCTCAGTGAGAGGGCAGGTGAGGGTTAAGGAGGAGATTGGCAGAGAAAGCCAAGAAAATCAGATGACTGTCCACTGTGATGTGGAGTGCACAGCAATGGCTGGCTCATCCACACTGGGGCTGGAGGTGTCAGGGAGAGATTCCCACAGGAAGTGGCCTTTAGTTAGATTGTAAAGGGGCAGAATATATTTTAGAGTTATGTGTGTGTGTGTGTGTGTGGAGTGAGCCATGAGCATCTGAAGCGGAGGAACAGCACATGAGAAGGTCCTGGAAAGTAAACATCACAATGCATTTAAAGTACTTGTAGCTAAGTATGGCTTGGGTTTCCCTAATACTAAGGTGGAGAGTGAAGAGTGAATGTCCAAAGACTTTCCCAAAATTCTATGACTTGATGAATATTTCTTTTCTTTTTCTCCTCAATAAGAATTTAAAGATCAACTACAAAGTAGATTGTAAAAGGAAAATTCTTACGAAGTTTCCATGGGATTAGTTCTAGACAATTTTCCTGGATTTTGAGATTGAAAATCTTTTTTTTTTTAGACAGAGTCTCATTATGTCACCCTCAGTAGAGGGCCATGGCGTCACAGCTCACAAACTCTTGGGCTTAAACAATTCTCTTGCCTCAGTCTCCCAAGTAGCTGGGACTATAGGCGCCCGCCACAATGCCTAGCTATTTGTTTTGTTATAGTTGTTGTTTAGCAGGCCTGGACTGGGTTCAAACTCACCAGCCCTGGTGTATGTGGCCAGTGCCCTAACCACTGAGTGACAGGTGCTGAGCCAGAGATTGAAAACCTTGTATGAAGGACTGATCGTTTAGACCACCGGAGGATTGGTCTAAATAAATATCTTGGGGAAAGTAAAATACTTTTTGGAAAAATTGATGTTCTCATATTCTATCTCAGTTTTTTTTAAAAAATGAGATTATTCATTTTAGCCCCAGGATCTTAGAGGAGTAGAAGTGTTGAATGCTAATGCTTTGAAAATAACTCCAAATCACACTTGTTTTCAGACAGAAAAAAATATTTCCTATTCAGTTACATGTTATAAAGATGCCCTTGGATTCTGCCCCGGGGATGTTGGGTGAAAGCTATTTATTTCCAAGCAAATACAGCAAGCAGAACTTTGACCAAACTCTCTGCTGCATAATTCCAACACCTTATGCTTTTTATCCTCACACCATCCCTAAGAACTGCTATTAGCCTGTATTGCTCAGTGAGGTCACCCAGCCTATAAATAATAGATTTGGAATTTGAGCCCAGGTATGTATGTCACCAAGATCCACTGGTCTGCCATGTCACTCTTTGCAGTGGACATCGTTTTTTGCCTGCCCACAGTTCACCCTCCTTTCTTCCAATTAGGGCAACTTGATTTCTCTCCAATAACTCATCTCTTCCTTATCTTCCCGTCTGTTGATTTTGATTGAGCCTTTTCTGTTACTTAAGCCAATACATTTTCTTTTCTGCTTAAACCAGGCTGAGTTGGTGTCTATTCCTCGCAATTTCTATCACTTCCGAGTTCGAGGCTTGGAACTTTTCTTCAGGAGCTTATAGGATAGAATTTTATAGAGAGACAAGGAAAGGGAAAACATGGAATGTGACTAGAGAGTAGCTCGACTGTCGCTGTGATGCAAGTGTGGAAACTACAAAACAGAAAATGTTAAGTAGGAGGTTAGATTTTATTTATTTATTTGTTTCATCTTTCTTTTACATCAACATTTTTAAAAGTTTCACATGTGAAGAAAGAGAAAAGAGTAGTAATACCAAGGGTATCTGACAGCATAATGCATTATATATACTATGAGAAAGAAGGAGGAAGGATTAAGAAAGAGAAACTAGGATGCAAAACAAATTTTCTCTGCTAGTGGAAGATGACACAAAAAGACATCCTATATGATTTCACTCATATGAAGTACTTATAGAAGTCAAAAGTCACAGAGGCAGAAGGGAGAACGGTGGTTGCCGGAGGCTAGGGGGAGGATGGAATGGGGAGTTAGCAGTTTGTTGGAAACTGTTTCTATTTTGCAAGATGAAGAGTTCTGGTGATGGATGGTGGTGATGGTTGCATAACAAAATGAGGCACGAACCTAAAAATGGTCAATTTTATGTTCTCAGAATCACACTTAAAACAATTCTATAACTTCTAACATAACGAAATTAGCTACTCCATTAATCAAGATTTTCAACTTTGCAAACCATATCTGGAAACATTTTTTCTGGAATCTATTAAAGCTTAACACTGATTTTTAATTACCACAGTTAAAATCTTGAGCATACCAGGGCTTTAATGATTTCATAATACAACACATAGTAGGCATTTAATTTTCATTTGCTAAAGCCACTTTTCTTTCTAAGAACTCATATTTTTTCAGGTATCTTAGTCCAATTTTTTGTTACTACTTACTTTCATCTTCATTGTTTTCCTATTGTCTTCTGAACTCAAAGCCAGCTTCTATGATCACTTCTGTGGGGAGACTCTGGTAGAACAACCCACACAACACCAGCCACAGTGAAAATAGTGCCATCCAGCTTTCAACTTAAACGTCCTACAACTATCTGGAGTGTTCCCAAGAAAGGAGCAGGTGTCCTACTGCTATTAACCTTGATATATGAGAAGATGCAGGAAATGCAGCCCTAACCCGTCATATTCCTGACTTAATGATGTTAAGAACTGGAAAGACGAACTTCAAGATCTGTCAAGTCTCTAGCTCTTCTCCTTATGGCTGAGATGCAGAGGCAAGGATCAGGAGGTTATATTTTAATTGGATCTTAAATGAAATTCAAAAGTTAGGTTATATAAAAGAGGAGGAAGCCAAAGAGAAAGGAGCTTACAGAACAACAACTAAGAAATGTTGAACAAAATAATACTTCTCTCTAAATGGTAACATCAATACAAACTGCACAGATTAATCTTACTCTGGGGTTCTTAACTCAGGAGGGATCCTGTAAGTCTTCAGGCTGTTTTTAATATCAATATACATTGATAAGAAATCTAAGCAGGTTATCGGAAGTGCTGTGTGCCTTTGCCTGGGCATGAATTCTACGACCTTTTGGTTGGTCCTTTCCCTTTGATTAACAATTGATACTTAACAGAAGCAGTGAGCTGAGTAGATGTAATCTTTTTGTAGTGGTCTGTGGGGGTGGGAAGACTCTCAGAGGAAATCTTTATGCTGGAAGGATTATGAATCATATATCTAGCATGATTACCTCGTGGGATTTGAGGTCAGACAGATTTAGACTTGAAATTGCACATTAGCTGTGTGACCCTGGGTTAATCATTTGATTTTTCTGAGCTTAGTTTCCTTACTGCTAGATAAAATAAGAATACATACATCATATTTTCCCATGAGATTCTGTGTACAAAGAACTGTGCCTGGCTATATTAAGAGCCCAGACTGTGTCTTAGCCCATTTTGTGCAGTTATAATAAATTACCATGGACTAGGTAATTTATAAACATTAGAAATTTATTTCTCACAGTTCTGGAGTCTGGGAAGCTGAAGATGGCACCTCTTTGCTGTGTTCTCTGGAGACAAGGAACTCTGTGGCCTCACGTGACAGAAGGGTGAAAGGGGCAAAAAGGGAAAAACTCTCTCCATCAAGCCATTTTGTAATGCCACCTAACCCTGTTTGTGAGGACTGTGCCTTCACAACGTAATCACCTCCCATAGACCATACTTCCCAGTACTGTTGTATTGGGGATTAAGTTGCAACATGAATTTTGCAGAGGACAAAAATATACTAAACCACAGAAACCTGTTACATCCCTTCTCCCCACTACTCCCCAGCTCACAAAACAAAATCTTCAGTGTCTTTAAACAGATAGATTCATCTTATGTATTTCTAGGGATAGAGAGCTCACTATCTTATAAATCGATTCACTCCTTTCTGGGACAACTCAGATGATTAGAAACTCTCTCCTTATTTGGAGTTAACATTTGTCTCCTTATGACTTATTCTCACTGATCCAAGTTATGCTCTCTGTAGTTATTTTAGTAAGTTTAATTTCTTATTCCCTGTGACAGCCTGTCAATATTTGACTACAGCTTTCATGTCAATACCTTCTGGATGGATGTGGTGAGGATGACATATAATAATGATAGTGTAAATTGCTCAGAACAGTGCCCACTGTGTGGTAAGATATCAGCAGAGAGCGGCTTCTCAGACTTTGGGGCTACGTGGTCCTGGGGTCACATACCAGCTCTGCAGCTTCATGGATGTGTGACTTGGGGCAAGTTACTTAACTGTTTTTCACTTCAGTCTACTTCCCTATAAAATAGGATAGAACCTACTTCTAGGGCCATTATTTAAAAGTGAAGGTATTATTATAATTTATAGAAATTAAGTTTTCTATATACCTAAATGTTCCACAGGATTCCAGAGAGAGATTCAGAACAAAATGAGAAGACATAGGATTTAAAAAATAATGGGCCCAAGTCAGGAAAGTAATTATGGAAATTCCCAGGATGTCTTCTATGTTCTGGTTCTAGGAAAGGATCAGTTTAGAGAGGAGCAGAAGGCAGTTCTGGAAGGTGAACTTCCTGAAATGAGATGGATTTTTAAAAATTTTCAGATGTTTGCTCACAACACATTGCAAGCAGAAAATGAAGCTAATTAGAAAACATAGGGAAAAAAAGGTAAAATAAAGTCATAGTACATTACCTGGCTCTGCAGTAGGTAAATTTAACACAGTCATAATAATGTTATTTACTCGTCAAAAGATAGTGACACAAATTTCCTGGGATGATGGTGGAAAGAAAGGTGGAAGTGAAAATGCCAATGAACTAATCCTAATTTAGCACGTTAGTGGTGAATAATTAAATGCAGATAACAAGTAAATGGAGGTGGCTTGAGAGATGTTGGTTAAGGAATATAAAATTTCAATTAGACAAGAGGAATAAGTTTGGGAGATCTATTATACAGTGTACAACAGCATGACTGTAGTTAATAACAAGACAAAGTAACTTTAAAAATGGCTAGAAGGTGAAATGTTCTCGTCACAAAGGAATGATAAGAATATGAGGTGATGGGTATGTTAATTGGCCTGACTTAGCCATTCCACAGTGTATATATACATGTACATCAAAACATCATGTTGTACACTGTGTATATAATTTTATTTGTCAATTAAATAATGTTACTAATAAAATAGAAGCATGAACTTATCATTAGAATAAAGAGGCAACTACCAAAAATATAACTACAATAATGAAAGTTTGTTGCTCCTGGAGAGTAATACTGGAAATTGGAAAGGGATAGGAAACTTTCACTCACTCATTTCAAAATATGTATTTACTTACTATGTTCACAACAAAATTCTAGGCACAGGAGATACATCAATGACCAAGACAGTCAGTCAGAATCTCCACCTTTACAGATCTTACCTTCTACCAGAGAAAATAGATAAGTCAGTAGACAAGTAGATAATTTTAGACAGTGAGAGGTGCAATGGAGACACAGAGAAAGGGGACAGAGAATGATGGAAGGCAGGGCAGGGGCACTATTTAAAATAGGATCATCAGGGAAGACCTTCTTTGTGAAGATAACACTTGAATCTGAAGGAATCAAGGGAAGGAAGCCCAAGGAAGCTTTGGAAGAAAACCTTCTGGACGAGTAGCAGAGGCTTATTATAAAAGTGGGGGAGCATGGCAAGAGATTAATTTGGAGAGGCAGGTCAGGCCATATCCTATAGGTGAGTGTGCTTTGGCGGGGAGTTTGAATCTTTGTCCCTGTGAGCAGGAGACACCAGCATGGCAACTCATCTGCTTTATATTTTTTAAAATTGTCTCTTTGGCTGCTGTGTGCAGAATGGTCTGTGATGGAGCAAGAGTGGACTCATGGAGAAGAGTGGGGTGAGGGTACCACTTTTTTAAGGAAGGGATAAGAATGGTTTGGACCACTGAAGGAGCAGAGGAGGTGGAGGAAAGGTGAGAGTCTGGATGTATTTGGATGGTACAGGTGGCTGCGAGTACTTGCTAATGGATCCATGTCAGATGTGAGAGAAGAAGAGTAGAGAATGACTCTAGGGGTTTTGGAATCATTTTCTAAGGTGAGAAAGACTAAGGGAATAGTGTTGCCGGTGAGAAAATTAAGAGTTTAGTTTCTGACATAATATGCTTGAAATGCCTTATTAAAGAATTGTTTTTCCTCCTTGGCATTTTGGAACATTTTTTATCTTAACGCTTAGTTTGATATAAATCGGAATGAGAAAAACTTGCAAAAAGGAGCACACACACACACACACACACACATTCTCAAGGAGAGCAATAGCATTGCCCTTAGATGGACAGTTTGTCAAACCATCCTCTCTGAACCCATGATGTCTCCTGCTGCTGCTCAGCCATAGGAGGCCTTATTTCCAGAGACAGCAAATCACCTGGCCACTTGCTGAGGGTGGAAATGACCTTTCTGAGGTCTCCTTGTCGCCATCTGGCAGTCCAGAAGAGAGGGGGGCCTTATGGAGAATTTAATCATAAGTCTGCATGGAGTTTTCCCAAGGACATGGCTGATAGGCTGCAAAGGCCCCATTCTCTTTTTTTCAAGTCTGACTTTATCCCTCTCTAGCATGAAGTGCTCTTGAGACTTCTCACTAATGCAGGAAAATGGCAACTCTTAGCACATCATTTTAGAAGTGGCTCCAGTTCCAGTTCCCTGCAACCCTCCCCTTCACACATCCCTCAAACTTCTACCACATCTAACCACCAGGAAGTCCCTAGATGGGCTAGGCACACTCCCTCAGGCCCTCAGGCCTTTGCACCTGCAGACTCCTCTCCTGGATTGCCTTTTTGCATGTGGGTCTGTGATGATCTCCAGTCATCTTCCTGGCACTTTGCCTGGCCCTCTGAGTCATCTCCTGCTCTCCTAGGCTATAGCTCCCTGTCCCTGTACTCCTCCAGTCCAGTTACATATAATACCACGGCCTGTCTCTTGCACTCCCAGTGTTTTTCTCTACTAAGTGAAGATAAAAGTACCTACTTTTCAGGATTTAAATGACTGTTGTGGGGGATAAAAAAATCCCTGTTTCATAGGGATTCAAGGGGTTGTTTTGAATTAGTTATACGTGACAACTCCTACCATTGTAATTAATATAATCATTTTCCTTAATTTTCCATGGGATCCAGGTGGGTAGTTCTGGAGAGATGGGGACCTGAACAGCTCCTGGGGGATTCAGAAGCAATGGGAACAAGAGGTAAAGGTGGTTTGGACCAAACTAGTGGCAGGGCTGATTTGCCATTAGTCCTTGTCCAGAGGGCAAGAGACCTGTGCAGGTGTTTGCTGAATGATGCCTGAAGCAGAACAAGCAAGTAAATAAATGTTTTAAAGAAGAATAAACAATTCAGTGTAGGAATAAATGACTGAAAGTATTTATTTATGAATTTTTCTGAGAAAGAAGGCAAGAACTTAGGCTTGGGGCTTTCAGTCAATCCTGCTCATAAAACAAGGAGATTCATAGAATTTTAGAACTGAAAGTCCTGATTGGATAGGTCCTGTGATTTCTGTCATTATTCCCTTGCCTGAAATGTCCTAACCTCACAGGATTCCTCAAGGTATTTATCACCTTTGGGCTGGAGTCCTGCTATATTCCTCTCTGCCAAGGAGCCATCTTCCTCCCAGGCCCTGAGACAAAGCACGGCCTGGCCCTTGTATCTCTCCTTTGCCATGTGAACTATGCGAGCTTAGGTGAATTACTTGAAATTTGCAAAACTCAATTTCCCACTATGAGAATAACTCATAGACAGAGATTAAGTGCAAGTGAGATACTATAATCATTTCTGATTTTAGTTATTTGAGTTCTTTTCTTAGTCAATCTAATTAAGTTTTTTAATTATGTTGATTTATTTATTTTTAATTTATCTTTTTATTTTTTTATTTCCACAGATTTAGGGGGCACAAGTTACATTATACATTGCATAGTGGTAAAGTCTGAGCTTTTAGTGAACTCATGACTTGAAATGTACATTGTACCCAGGAGGTAACATTCTGTTCTTCTCCCAATGTCTTTCCTTTTAAGTCTTCAATGTCTACTCTGTATAACTATGCATATCCATAGCTTAGCTCCCACTTATAAGTAAAAACATATAGTATTTTGTTTTCTGTTTCTGACATACTTCACTTAAGAAATGGCCTCCAGCTCCATCCCAATTGCTGCAAAAGATATTATTTGGTTCTTTTTTTTGGTTGTTGAGTAGTATTCCATTATGTGTGTATGTATGTATGTGTGTGTACATATTTGTATCTATATCTAACCCATATATCACATTATCTTTATGCATTCATCAGAAGATGGGCACTTAGGTTGATTCCATTTCTTTGTGATTATGAATTATGCTACAATAAGCATATGATGTGAGCATTTTCTTGATACATGTATAATGAATTCTTTTCCTTTGGGTACATATCCAGTAGTGAGAGAGCTGGATCAAATGGTGGGTCTACTTTTAGTGCTTTGAGTAATCTCCATACTGTTTTCCATAGAGATTGTACTAATTTACATTCCCACTGATGGTGTATAAGCATTCCCTTTTTCCTGCATCCATGCCGGAATCTACTGTTTTTAATATTTTAGTAATAGCTATTCTGGTAGGGGTAAGATGGTATTTCATCATGGTTTTAGTTTGCATTTCCCTGATGTTTAGTGATATTGAGCATCTTTTCATATGTTTGCATATTTTTTTTGAATAAAAGAATCTGTATCTTTTTCCCTATTTTTTTTTGTTTGTTTTTTAGAGACAGTCTCACTTTATAGCCCTCAGTAGAGTGCCATGGCGTCATAGCTCACAGCAACCTCCAACTCCTGAGCTTAGGCGATTCTCTGGCCTCAGCCTCCTGAGTAGATGGGACTACAGGCACCTGCCACAACACTTGGCTACTTATCTCTGTTTTAAATGGGGTTGTTTCTTGCTGAGTTGTGTTCTTTCTATATTCTGGCTATGAGTCCTTTGTCAGATACATAGTTTGCAAATATTTTTTCCTATTCTATAGATTATTTATTTACTCTTATTATTTCTTTTGCTATGCTGATACTTTTTAGTTTAATTCTTATTTACTTATTTATTTATTTATTTTTATGCTAGCTTTTTGACTCTTAATTATAAATTTTTTGTCTAGGCCATATCCAAAAGAACTTTTCTTAGTTATCTTTTTTTATGGTTTTAGGTCTTATATCTAAATTTTTAATTCACCTTGAATTAATCATTATGTCAGTACCATGCTAACATTGTTACTATAGCTTTATAGTATAATTTATGCTATATCTCCAGTTTTCTTATTGTATGGAATTGCTTTGGTTGCTTGGGTTCTTTCTTGGTTCCATGTAAATTTTAAGATTGTTTTTTCCAATGCTGTGAAAAATGACATTGGTATTTGATAGGAAGTACATTAAATCTTTAGATTGCTGTGGGAAGTATGTCATTTTAGTAATATTGATTCTTCGAATCCATGAT
Source organism: Galagoides demidoff (assembly GCA_963574575.1). NCBI lineage: Eukaryota > Metazoa > Chordata > Mammalia > Primates > Galagidae > Galagoides > Galagoides demidoff. The sequence goes on from CAUYQV010042302.1 coordinate 29,769, forward strand.
GAGATGTTTATCCATTTGTTTCTGTCATTCTAGTATTTTGTGGTTCTCTTTACGAAGATGTTTTATATTCTTAGTTAAATATATTCCTAGGTTTTCTTTTATTTTTGTAGCTATTGTAAATGAAATTGAGTTATTGGTTTGGTTCTCTACTTGGTCATAATTGGTATATAGAAATTGGTATACAGAGAGGATTTTTGTATGTTGATTTTATAATCTGAGATTTTACTGAATTCATTTATCAAATCTAGGAGGTTTTTGGAGGAATTTTTGGAGATTATATCATTAACACATAAAGATAATTGGGTTTCCTTTCTTCTGATATAAATCCCCTGTATTTCTTTCTCTTGCTTGATTGCTCTGGCTAAGACTTCTAGTACTATACTAAATAGATGTGGTGAAAGTGTCTTGTTCCAGTTCTTAGGGGGAATGCTGTCAACTTTTCCCCATTCAGTATGATTTGGCTTATATGGTTTTTATTATTTTAAGGTATATTCCATCTATTCTTGGTTTTTGAAAGTTTTTATCATGAAGTGTGCTGAATTTTATCAAATGCTTTTTCTGCATCTGTTGAGATGATCATGTGGTTTTTGTTTCTGTTTATGTGGTGAATCACATTTATTGACTTGTATATATTGATTTCATTAATTTTCTCTTTTGTTTTTCTATTCTCTATTTTGTCTATCCCCATTCTAACCATTACTATCATACTTTCTGCTAGCTTTGGATTTAGTTTATTAGTTATTTTATAGTTCTTTGAGTTGTAAAGTTGAGCAGTTGATTTGAGATCTGTTTTCCCTTTAAATTTATCTAGAAGCATACATTTCTCTCTTAGCAGTACTGTTTTGTGCCCCCATAAGTTTTAGTATGTTTTGGTTTAGTTTTCTTTGGTCTATAAATATTTTCTAATTTCTCTTGTGATTTCTTGAACCATTGGATGTTTAAGAGTATGTTGTTTTATTTTTAGTAATTCATGAATTTTACAATTTCCTTTTGTAATTGATTTCTGCCTTCATCCCACTGTGGGCAAAGGAGATACTTTGTATGATATCCTTCTTTTTAAATCCACTGAGACTTAATTTCTGCCCTAATGTATGGTCTATCTTGGAGAATATCCCATGTACACTGAAGAATATATGTTCTGTTGTTGTTGGACAGAGTGTTCTTGTATATGTTTGTTAGATCTAATTGACTTATTATGTTATTCAAATCCTCTATTTTCTTAATTGTCTTCTGTTTAATTGTTCTATTCATTATTGAAAGGGGTTGTTGCTCTCTCCAACTATTCAGTTATTGTACCTTCAGTTCTGCCTATTTTTGTTCCACATACTTGGATGGTGTGTTATATTAACTGCATAAATTTTCTAGTTTATAGTTGTTATATACTCTTATATGTTATATTAAACCTTTTATTTATATGTAATTTCCCTGAGTGTCTCTTGTAAACTTTTGATTTATCTGCTATATAACCACCCATATTCTCTTTTGGTTACTATTTGCATGGAATATTTTTTGTGTTTTTTCACATTCAAGCTATTAGTTCATGGCCTTAGATCTAAAGTGAGTTTCTTAGATAAGTCAGATCATGTTTTTAAAATCTATTCAACCAATCTAGGTCTTTTGATTGCAGAGTTTCAACCATTTACATTTAAAATAATTATGCATACAGAGGGTATTCAGACCTCCATTTAAATTGTTTCCTGAGTGCCTTATAGCTTTTTTTGTTACTCGTTTTCTCCTTTACTGATTTCTTTGGTGTTTAGTTGATTTTTTGTAGTAATGTGCTTAGATTCCCTTCTCATTTCCTTTTTGTATATTCTTTAACTATTTTCTTTGTACTTGCTATGAGGATTACTTTTAACATCTTGGGGTTTTTTTCTGGTTTTTTTTTTTTTTTTTTTAGAGTCAGAGTGTCACTTTATTGCCCTTGGTAGAGTGCTGTGGAGTCACAGCTCACAGCAACCTTCAACTCCTGAGCTTAGGCGATTCTCCTGCCTCAGCCTTCCAAGTAGCTGGGACTACATACCTTTAACATCTTAAAGTTATAGTATTCTAGTTTGAATTTATATCAAATTATTCTCAATTACATGTAAAACTCTGCTCATTTAGAGTTATTGCCTACCTCTTTCAGTGATTGATGTAAAAATATTTCATACTTCTACATTGTGTATCTAAAAATATGAACTAATATTTGTTTTTAAAAATAATTTATTTCTTAAATTATATAGAAAACAGAATATGGAGTCAAAAACCAAAGTTCCAGATTGCACTTGTGGCTCAAAGGAGGAGGGCACTGGCCCCATATGCCAGAGGTGGAGGGTTCAAACCCAATCCTGGCCAAAAAACAAACAAACAAACAAAACCCCCCAAAGTTCCAATAATACTAGCTTTTAGAGTAATATCTATTTTTTTGTTAAATTTAAATTTATTATTGAATCAAGTAGAAAGTAAAAAACTGGAGTTACAAACCATCATTAGAATAAAGCAAACTTCTACAATTGCCCATGTATTTATCCTTACTAAGATCTCTATTTTTTTATATAGTTTCCAGTAACTGTGTGTGTGTGTTTTCATTTCAACTTGCAGGGCTCCTTAGGATTTCTCCCATGGCAGATCTAATAGTAACAGGCTCTTTCATTTCTTTTAATATCTGAAAATGTCTTAATTTCTACTTCTTTTTTTTTTTACAGTTTTGGCCAGAGCTTGGCTTGAACCCGTCATCCCCGGTATATGAGGCTGGCACCCTACTCCTTAAGCCACAGGCACAGCCCTTCTCTTTCATTTTTGAAGGACTATTTTACCAGAAATAGAATTTATAAATCAATCTTTCTTTCTTTCTTTCAGTGAGTTGAATATCAACCATGACCTTTTGGCCTTCAAAATATCTGAGGAGAAAACTGCAGATAATCTTATTAAGGATCCTTGTATATGTCTTTCTTATTTTCAATATTCTTTTTTGTCTTTGTCTTTCAAAAGTCTGATCATAGTATCTTCTTGTGGGTATCTTAGAATTTATCTGTGTTGAATTCATGAGTTTCTTTTATGTTTATATCTTTCACCAAAATATAATTATAAATTCACTCAATTTGAAAGGTTTGGTCTATTATTTTTTCAGATAATCTCTCTGCTCCTTTCTTTCTTCTGAGACTCCTACAATGTATATATTGTTCTACTTGATGATGTCCTGATGTCCTTATGATCTGTTCACTTTTCTTCAATCTTTCTTCTTTCTATTCCTTAGACTTGATAATTTCAGTTGCCTTACCTTCAAATTTGCCTAGCAGGTTTTTGGTCTCCACTGGAAGTCCACCCTGAGCTCACACACCCATACCGAAAACAAACAAATAGACTGATTCTTTTGCCTGTTAAAATCTACCTTTGAATCTCTCTAGTGTATTTTTTTGTAATTTCAGTTATTATACTTTTTGGCTCTAGAATTTCTTTTTTGTTTCTTTTAATGTTTTCTGTTTCTGTTGCTCTTTTTATTTTGTTCACACATCATTTTTCTGAATTTATCCACATCTTCCTTTAATTTTTTGAGCATATTTAACATAGTTGTCTTAAAATATTTATCTAAAAAGTCTGTTACCTGGTCTTTCTCAGAGACAGTGTCTCCTGTTTTCATTTTTTTTCCTTTGAATGGGCCAGACTTCCCTGGTTTTCTGTAAGCTTGTGGGGTTTTTTCTTGAAAACTGAACATTTGAATTGAATAATGTGGTAATTCTGGAAAGAAGATTTTCTCATTTACCAGGGTTTTTTATTTTTTATTTTTGTTGTTGCTATTTGGTTTGGTTTTGTCTGATTTTTATAAGCTGTCTCCATGTTGCCCATACTCCTTCCCTCCTTCTGTCTGGTCTCCTCTTCCCCCATACCCCACTGTGTCATTAACTGTCTTCATATCAAAGTTGAATACATAGGATTCTTACTTCTCCATTCTTGCAATGCTTCACTAAGAATAATGTGTTCCACCTCCATCCAGGTTAGTACAAATGCTGTAAAATCTCCATTATTTTTGATGGCTGAATAATATTCCATGGTATACATATACCACGGCTTACCAATCCATTGCTGGGTTGAAGGACATTTAGGCTGTTTCCACATTTTAGTGATTGTAAATTGGGCTGCAATAAACAGCCTAGTATAAGTGTCTTTATAATAAAAGATTTTTTTCCTTCTGGATAGATGCCCAGTAATGGGCTTGCAGGATCAAATGGGAGGTCTAGGTTGAGTTCTTTAAGGTTTCTCCATTTCCTTCCAAAAAGGTTGTATTAGTTTGCTGTCCCACCAGCAGTGCAAAAGCATTCCTTTCTCTCCACATCTGTGCCAGCATCGGCAGTTTTGAGATTTTGTGATATAGACCATTCTCGCTGGGGTTAGATGATATCCCAGGGTGGTTTTAATTTGCATTTTTCTGATAATTAGGGATGATGAGCATTTTTTCATATGCTTAGTAGCCATTCATCTATTGACTAGAGACTTCCAACACTCTTGGAAGTCATAAAAAAATACAGTAATGTCTCAGGATATAAAATCAATGTCTATAAGTCAGTTGCTTTTGTATATACCAACAATAGCCAAGATGAAAGGTTAATTAAGGACACAACTCCCTTCACCATAGCCCCAAAGAAAATGCAATACTTAGGAATATACTTAACAAAAGAGGTGAAGGACCTCTATAAAGAAAATTATGAAACCCTAAGAAAGGAAATAGCAGAGGACATCAACAAATGGAAGAACATACTATGTTCATGGCTTGGAAGAATCAACATTGTTAAAATGTCTATACTTCCCAGAGTAAGTTACCGATTCAATGCCATCCCTATTAAAATACCGACATCCTACTTTCAAGACTTGGAAAGAATGATTCTGCGTTTTGTATGGAACCAGAAAAAAACCCGTATAGCTAAGGCAGTTCTTAGTAACAAAAACAAAGCCAGGGGTGTCACTATATAAGATTTTAGGCTATACTACAAGGCCATAGTGGTGAAGATAGCATGGTACTGGCACAAAATAGAGACATAGATATTTGGAATCGAATAGAAAATCTGGACATGAAATCAACAACTTACAGCCACCTAATCTTCAATAAACCAAACAAGAGCATCCACTGGGAGAAAGACTCCCTATTTAATACATGGTGCTGAGAGAACTGGATATCCACATATAAAAGACTGAAATTGGACCTGCACCTTTCTCCACTCACAAAAATTGATTCAAGATGGATAAAGGACTTAAATTTAAGGCATGAAATGATAAAAATCCTCGAAGAAAGAATATGAAAAACACTGGAAGATATTGGCCTGGGGAAAGACTTTATGGCAGCAACAACACCAATAATAAAAAAAATGAGATTTAATGAAACTGAAAAATTTCTGTACAGCCAAGGAGACAACAACCAAAGCAAATAGACAACCTACTCAATGGGAAAGGATATTTGCATATTTTGAATCAGACAAAAGTCTGATAACCAGAATCTACACAGAACTTCAATTAATCTACAAGAAAAAAACCAATGATACCATACATCACTGGGGATGAGACATGAATAGAATCTTCTCTGAAAGCCTTTTTTAGGGGATCTGGGTGCAGTGGCTCACGCCTATAATCCCAGTACTTGGAAGGCTGAGGTGGGTGTATTGCCTGAGCTCACAGGTTCAAGACCAGCATGAGCTAGAAGAAGACCTTATCTCTAAAAGTAAACAAACAAACAAACAAACAAACAAACAAACAAAAAAACAAACTGGGCATTGTGGCAGATGTCTGTAGTCCCAGTTACTTGGGAGGCTGAGGCAAGAGAACCACTTAAGTCCAGGAGTTTGAGGTTGCTGTGCGCTATGATGCCATGGCTCTCTACCAAGGGTAAAAAAGTGAGACTCTGTCTCTTAAAAAAAAAAAAAAAAAAGCCCTTTGTAGCCTCACTGGTTTTGGACCAGTGAAAACAGGGCTGTGTTTGTGAGTGAGCCCTAAGGGAGATGTAATTATGGAGACTGTCAGTGAGGACACCACAGTGACACTGTCAGGGATCTGTGGCTACCAGGACAAAATGCACTGGACATCTAAGAACAGTGCTGTTCAGAATGTGATATGCAGGTGCATCACTTAGGGATCTTGTTAGGATGCTAGGCATTACTCAGTAGATATAAGATGGAGCTGAGATGCTGCATTTCTGACAACTGTCTAGGAAAGCTGATGCTGCTGGAATGAGAACCACACTCTGAGGAGCAAGCCTGTCCATCCAAGTCTAGTGTCCATCTGTAGTTCCTGATGGCAGTAGCAGGAAGTATGGCAGTAGCCACCACTGGACAAATAAGACTCTCCAGTTCTTCTTGCTTTTCTTAGGTATTATTATTCCATCTGGTTTTTGAAAAGAGGAGGAGACATAATAAGTCTGTAGAGTTTTCAGGGAGACCTAAGACAGGGATACTGGACTATGTGCCCTTCCAAATGTTGACTGTTCTCTGGCAATGCCTTTTGAAAATTGTTTACAAGAGCAATTTAGAGACATTAGAATATGGGGGAAGAGTTTGCTTTATAAAAATCTGTCGCATAGTAAACATGTCATAGAAAAAAAAGGATGGATGGATGGATGAATGAATGAATGAATGAATCAGTGAACACTGGCAATGATGAGGTAGGAAAAATTTCAGATCTCGCTATATTTCTATTGTCCATGTTTTGAGTATCTAGCAAAACGTAATGAAGGGGATAATGATCTGAAGTTTAATTTTAAATTTTTCAGTTAAAACTGTTAGGATTCTTGAAACATGCTTTTGGTTTTTTTGTTTGTTTGTTTTTGAGACAGATTCTCACTTTGTTATTCTTGGTAGAGTGCCATGGAGTCATAGCTCGCAGAAACCTCCAACTCTTGAACTCAAGCAATTTTCTTGCCTCAGCCTCCCAAGTAGCTGGGACTATAGGTGCCCACCACAACACCTGGTTATTTTTAGAGATGAGGTCTTGCTCTGGCTTAGGTTGATCTCAAACCTGTAAGCTTAGGCAATCCACCCACCTAGCCAATCCAGAGTGCTAGGATTATAGGCGTGAGCCATCGCACCCAGCCGAAACATGCTTTTGGAACGCAACACATTCACCTCAGAATTAAGTGATAATGAAACCCACTTAAGACATCTAGAGAAAGATATTTAGCACTAATCTTTCACTTTGAACTCCATGCATATGGATTAATTTGTCCCAGTTTATTTTTCAGAAGCCTTAATGTTGAAATAAATGTTATCTGCTTTTATTAAAAATTGCTCTGAATTGTGACCCTGTGAGTCAACTTGGATCCTAAGTTGTGGGAGACACACACATTACTGCAGGGACTCTGGCAGTCAGAGTACAAACTGTCTTAAAAACAGAAAATTCCAACAGTAGAATTTCTCTGCTTCCTTTCTTTCTCAATATAATTTTAATAATATTTACTTGAGATGAGTGGCTACTTCATCCCAAGATCTGACTATTGGAGACTCAAAGAAGGATGATTCATGGGCCCTGCCCTAAGGGAGTTCACAGTCTAGCAGAGGAGAAAAGCATATACAAGAATCTATAACATATAGTAAGTACAAAAAGATGTTCAGAGTTTCTTCGGAACAGAAAGAGGGAGCAAGAAAATTTTGACCGGGGGCAATCAAGGAAGGCTTCTTGGAGAAGGTGACATATGAAATTGATCTTCAGAAATGAATGGGGCTTTTGGCAGAGAAGAGGAAGGAAAGGCATTTCAAATTTACAGAATGGTAGATATAAAGGTACAGAAATGTGGAAGAGGCTTAAGAATTGTGGAAATCTTGGGTATTCTTTGAGTGGCCTTAGGTGTAAAGTGCTGGGAGGCCTCTGCTGACCTCTGGAGGACACAAAATGCTAACTCTGAGGAAAGTAGCGAGAACTTCAAAGTGGGGTGAATAGAATTCACTTTTCTACCTTCAGACCCTTCCCAAAAATCTATCTCAAAATGGATGTGAGGCTCTTTTCCTAGATTGGTGATCAAAAGAAGGACACACAGTGGGTATATGGAAGGGGATATTTGTTCTTTATTTTATTTGCAATAAGTGGTCTTTAATACTTGGGATGTTTGACTATGAGGATGCTCCTATTGTTTATATTCATCTTGAATATTTTAGATACAAGTGACAGAAAGCCCAATTCAAACAAGACTGTCCAAGAGAAGGGGAAATTGAAAGAACCACAGTTGGTTGGATTTAGGGCCTAATCAGAACAAGAAGGTGTCCAACACTCAGTTTCTCTTCATCTTTCTCTGGATCATTCTCAAGATCAAGCCTCTCTATTGGGTAGCTGGTTCCTGAGAGCAAGTGACAGCAAACATGACAACTCATGCTGAAAGCCACAGTCTTTTTGTAACCTAACCTCAGACATGACATCCCATCATTCTTGACTTGGTGTATTCACAAGTGAGTCACCACACTCAAGGATTTACACAAGTGTGTGTATATCAGGAGGTGGAACCACTGAAGGCCCTCTTAGAGATTGCCTACAGTACGCTGTCCAAGGGAAATCCAAGGTCCCACCCCAGATGGCCAATTATGCTACTATGGTTCTTGAGGCAAGAACCCCAAATATGGATACCAGGAGGTGAGGGCAATGGGGGAGTCACCCCAGAGTATGTCTGCATAAAAGCAAAAAAGTATTCTTGCTTTTCCCTTAAGATCATATTCAAGTATCTACCTCTACCCTGGGTTCTCTCCTCCTCTAGGTCAATGGTTTATCTCCCTCTTCCTTGTACTTCCCATGCCCCTGGTGGAACACATGTCTCCCTGTGTTACATCAGCTTGAATGGATGTGGGTGGAACACATGTCTCCCTGTGTTACATCAGCTTGAATGGATGTGTTTTCACATCAGTCTGTGAGCTCCCAGAGGGTGAAGTGTGCTAGGCATGGACAATAGTGGTAAGCAAGGTCCCTTTCCACATGATGGGAGAGGTAGTCATTAATGTGATAATCACATAAACAATTGATAATTTAAAATCTTGAAAAATGGATAATGAAGATATGAGTTGTCAGAACCTCTGAGATACGGCAAAGGCAGTCTTAAGAGGGAAATTTATAGCACTGCAAGCCTTCCTCAAGAGAATAGAAAGAGAGGAAGTTAACAACTTAATGGGACATCTCAAGCAACTGGAAAAGGAAGAGCTGTCCAAACCCAAATCCAGCAGAAGAAAAGAAATAACCAAAATTAGAGCAGAATTAAATGAAATAGAAAACAAAAGGATTATAGAACAGATCAATAAATCAAAAAGTTGGTTTTTTGAAAAGATTAATAAAATAGATAAATCTTTGGCCAACCTAACCAAGAAAAAAAGAGCAAAATCTCTAATCTCATCAATCAGAAACAGTAAAGATAAAATAATAACAGACCCCTTAGAAATTCAAAAAATCCTTAATGAATAGTACAAGAAACTTTATTCCCAGAAATATGAAAATCTGAAAGAAATCGACCAATACTTGGAAGCACATCACCTCCCAAGACTTAGCCAGAATGAAGTGGAAATGTTGAACAGACCTATATCAAGCTCTGAAATAGCATCAACTATACAAAATCTCCCTAAAAAGAAAAGTCCAGGACCAGATGGCTTCACATCAGAACTCTACCAAATTTTTAAAGAGGAACTAGTACCTATATTACTCAACATTTTCCAAAACATAGAAAAAGACGGAATACTACCCAACACATTCTATGAAGCTAACATCACCTTGATCCCTAAACCAGGAAAAGACCCAACAAGAAAAGAAAATTATAGACCAATATCACTAATGAATATTGATGCAAAAATATTCAACAAAATCCTAACAAACAGAATCCAGCAACACATCAAACAAATTATACACTATGACCAAGTTTGTTTTATCCCAGGATCTCAAGGATGGTTCAACATACATAAATCTATAAATGTAATTCATCACATAAACAAATTAAAAAACAAAGACCATATGATTCTTTCAATTGATGCAGAAAAAGCTTTTGATAATATCCAGCATCCCTTCATGATAAGAACACTCAAGAAAATTGGTATAGAAGGGACATTTCTTAAACTGATAGAGGCCATCTACAGCAAACCCACAGCCAATATTGTATTGAATGGAGTTAAGTTGAAATCATTCCCACTCAGATCAGGAACCAGACAAGTTTGCCCATAGTCTCCATTGCTCTTTCACATTGTAATGGACGTTTTAGCCATGGCAATCAGAGAAGAAAAAGCAATCAAGGTATCCATATAGGGTCAGAAGAGATTAAACTTTCACTTTCCGCAGATGATATGATTGTATATCTGGAAGATACTAGGGATTCTACCTCTAAACTCTTAGAAGTAATCAAGGAATACAGTAGCATCTCAGGTTACAAAATCAATACTCATAAATCAGTAGCCTTTACATACACCAACAGCAGCCAAGCTGAAAAAACAGTCAAAGACTCTATTCCTTTCACAGTAGTGCCAAAGAAGATGAAATATTTGGG
>CAUYQV010042303.1:0-12340 GCA_963574575.1 Galagoides demidoff
ATTCTTCTTAGTAAAGTATCCCAAGAATGGAAAAAAAAGTATCCAATGTACTCGATACTACTATGAAATCAATATATAACCACCTACACAATCATACAAATGGCAAAACATAACTATAGTCCATAAAGTAGAAGAGAAGAGAAGAGAGAGTGGTGGGGAGAGGGGATTTGGGAGAAGGGAGGGCATTTAAGGGGACCTCACTTAATGTTCATGCTGCAATGGTACATCTCAAAACTATTAAGAAATGAGTATAATTGTGATGGCTGTGTTACTTGGTTCAATGTGAACATTTCGAAGCAGTACCCTGAACCCCATAAATGCATCAATGTACAAAGTTATGATTTAATAAAAAATAATTAATTATAAAAAATAAAATAAAATAAAATTTCTAAAAATAAAGTTTAAAAACATAATATTTTTTAAAGGCAAACATATGGATGAATCTCAAAATAATCATTCTAGATACAACAAACAAGACCAAAGAAATACATACTGTATGATCCCATTTATATAGATTTCTGGGAAATGAGGATCAGTGATGACTAGGGAGGGGCTGGTGGGAGACAGGAATTACAAAGGGGCGTGAAGAAATTCTCTGGGGTGACAGATCTGCTCATTATTTTGATTTCAGAGATGGTTTCACAGGCATACACGTAACCTAAAACTTGCCAAACTGTACTCTTTAAATCTGGGCAGTTTATTTTATTTTCTTATTTTCTGAGATAGAGTGTCACTCTGTTACCAGGACTAACATGCCATGGGGGTATAGCTTATGGCAACCTCAAACTCCTAGGCTCAAGTGATCCTCTACCTCAGCTTCTCAAGTAGCTGAAACTCACCCCCACAACATTGGCTAAGTTTTCTATTTTTAGTAGAAACGAGGTCTCGCTCTTGCTCAGGCTGATCTCCAACTCCTGAGCTCAAGCAAACTTCCCACCTCAACCTCCCAGAGTATTAGGATTATAGGTGTGAGTCACCGTGCCTGGCCTTGGGCAGTTTATTTTATGTCAATTATATTCCTTAATAAAGATACACACACACCAAAATGTTATGGTTAAACCCGCCCAAATCAATAATTGACTATGAATACTTGGTTCTAGGTTCTGGGTATGAAAACAATAAAGTTTTCATTCTTTCCTTCTCTCTTCCCTCCCTCCTTTCCCCCATTCCTCTCTGTCTCTCTAGCTTCAAATTTAATTAATACACGTAATATGTTTGAGAAATATTAATGTTAGAGAGGATGTGGAGTAACTGATAGGCACACACCACTGCAATGGGTGCAAATTTGTCCTCTTGCTTTGGAAAATTCTGTTGCCACATTGTATAGCAAAGATGTGCCCAGCCAGTGACCAGGTGCTTCCATGCCCAGACGCAGCCCGCAGCCCCTTCATGTGCAAACTCGCACTGGGAAACACACACAAGGACAGGCAGAGCAGCGGTGTTGGCATTCACAAAAATCAAAGGGGGCAAGTGGAAACTAAACTGTAATCTGTTCATGCACTGAAATATTACCAGGAATAAAAGCCAAGCAAATGCACACACAACAGCGACCACAGTAATATGTAATATGGATGAAACGCAGGAGCATAATGTTGCTGGAGAGAAAAAGCTTAGAAGAATACATATAATTATTTAAGATCCAAATATATGTTGTAAAACTACATGAAAAACAAACACCATTCAGGACAGAGATCGACCGAGGAAGAAGGGACCACACGGGGCACTGGGAATAGGGATGCTTGCTGTATTGTCACTATTTTTTCTTTTTGCCTCTTATTTCTTCAGGATTTTATTTTCATTTTTCTTTCAGATTAATATGAGGGTACGAACGATTAGGTTACGATGTTTTGCATTTGTTAGGTAAGGTCCCTGTTGTAGTTGTGTCCCGTACCCAGGAGGTGTGCCACGTACCCTTACATTGTGCCCATTAGGTGGGAGCATACTAATCTCCTCCCTCCTCCCCTCTGCTCCCTCCCTTCCCACTGCTTTGTCCCTCCTCTCTCCCCCCAATTTGAATTAAATTGAGTTTTTCTCTTGTATGGGTATGTACTGGTTCACCTACTGGCTTCATAATAGTATTGAGTCCATTGGATACTTGCTTTTCCATTCTTGTGATACTCTACTAAAGAGACTGTTCTCCAACTCTATCCAAGTTAATAGAAAAAATATAAAGTCTTTCTCTTTGTTCTTAATCTGTAGTTTGCATCTATTCACTATTGAATAACAATAATTATAAAAATTGCGTTCTATAAAACTCCATTCTTTACTTAGTGGTGTGCATATAATACATATGATTACCTATAGAAACATGACTGGAAAATTGCACATCAAAATATTAATAAGTGGCTCGGCTCCTATGGCTCAAGTGGCTAAGACGCCAGCCACATACACCTGATGGGAGGTTGGAATCCAGCCCGGGCCTGCCAAACAACAATGACAGCTGCAGCCAAAAAATAGCCGGGCATTGTGGCGGGCACCTGTAGTCCCAGCTACTTGGGAGGCTGAGGCAGGAGAATCACTTGAGGCCAGGAGGTGGAGGTTGCTGTGAGTTGTGATGCCACAGCACTCTACCCAGGGCGACAGCTTGAGGTTCTGTCTCAAAAAAAAAATTAATAAGTGGTAAACAGTAAGATTTTTTTTTCTTCTTTGATGTTTTTAAAATGGTTAGAAAGCACGCACTGTTTTTGTTAAAAATGATTTTAAAATATATATAAAAATTTTACAATAAATGAAGTTGTTCACAATATGTCAAACCACAGGATATGAAATTATTAATTTTTTGGCATAATCCTAGCCAGGAGAAAGCATAGAGAGAAAAAAAGATGAAGATATATCTAAAAAATGTTATTATGGGATAACAGGGCATTTTTGCCTATTTCTTTTTGCTTAAGTATTTTCTAAATTTCTTCAGTGTTGCTTTTTAAATCATAAGTGACTATGAGGCCGGGCGCTGACAGTGAGACCAGGCACCATGGCTCACGCCTGTAATCCCAGCACTTGGGAGGCCAAGGTGGGTGGATTGCCTGAGCTCACAGGTTCAAGACCAGCCTGAGACAGAGCAAGACTCCGTCTCAAAAAATAGCTGGGCATTGTGGCTAGTGCCTAAAGTCCCAGCTACTTGGGAGGCCAAGGCAAGAGAATCGCTTGAGCCCAAGAGTTTGAGGCTGCTGTGATGTACGGCACTCTACCAAGGGTGACAAAGTAAGACTCTGTCTCAATCAATCAATCAATCAATCAATGATGGTGAAATTGTTGGCTTGGTTTTAAGAAGAAAGTGCCAAAGGCCTACTGTTTGCTTAAACCCACAGCAGACCCTATGCATCTTGATCTTGGTTGACTCTCTAGTCCTCAGTTCAGCGTGCATATTCAGTAAATATTTAGAGAATAAAAGAATGAGTAAATTCATGAATGAATAACGAGCATTAACTGAACAGGCAAAAGAGATAAAGCAGAACACTTGGTCTCCAGTTTTTATTTGTTCGGTCTCTGTCCACGGCAGGCTAGAGAAAGGGCCCAATTTCCATAGTTAAGAAGAAGTTAAAGTGTTCCAGTCCCTTGGCTTGGATAAAGTCCCTTCCAGCAGCTGAGACAATGCACTGTAGAGACTGGTGATTTTTGCAGACTCTTGGGAGGCAGAGAAGCTGTGAAATATTGAAGAAGAGCAAACAGCCACCAGCTTTCCTAATACAGAGGGGGAAAGAAGGTACGTTCTACAAACTACAGATTGGCCAGAGTCCTTTAGTCTATGCACGGTTTTACACATACTTATGCAATTCTTATTTTTCAAAAACCCTTTGCTGGCGCTCACAAAAGGAAGTGGTCACTGCAAGTCAGCCTGGGTACAGTCAGGGTGGCTCACGCCACCTCTTTCTATGGAAGTGGCAGATGTCTGAAGAAGAGGGGGACGGGGAGAGCTGTTGACAAAGGGTCTGAGTTTCAGTATTTCACTAAAGTGCTCTGAGATCGGCTGTGGAAACAATATAGCTCAGGGCACTAACATCCAATCCCTTGTACCACACTGCTGCAGGGGCCAGTGTGCAAAAACAAAAGCAACCTTGCTAAACCTTCCAGCCTTAATCCTCCCCTGCCACCTCTCCCACTCCAGCCCTTATCCTAGGAACAGAGGAAGCAGGGCAGGCAGTGAGACTGAAGCTCTGGGAGCAGGGCGCGTGTTGCTGACTGAAGCATGGGGACAGAAGACTCAGTGCCATCAGTGACTTAGCCGTGGAAGTATAGGATTTGGCACAGAGACCCACGTGATCATACAATTCAGCGTCTTCTCTCCTCCTGCCCACACGTGATCCCCGCATCCCCCACATTTGATTTTCCTCTAACCAGGGAGACAGAGCCCCTGTCTACCACCCTCCCCATCCCACACTCAGTAGCTCACAGTTGTCAGGAAGGAGAAAGAGCCAGCAGGAGGTCCTTTTGAGCTCATGAGGGATAAGGGGCGACACTGCCCCACACTTAGGCTCTTTATTTGTCGGGAGAAAGCAGGCAGCTGACACTCTCTTGGTCCACATCAAGGAGGGAGAGTAAAGTCCCCGTGGGGAGGAATCCATGGTCTTTTCTTCCTTGCTTCCCCTGACGTGACTGACAAGTGTTCCTGTCACATCTACCACCTGCAGCAGCCCAGGGTCCCCCAGGAGCACACGCCCCCCTCCCCCAATCACTACCCACAGTCCCACGTGGATGAGGTGGTGGTGGGATGGGGGCCAGCTGTGGAAGGCCAGACCCAAAGCACCCGGACAGTGGACCTCATCTGCGGTGGCTCAGTGTCTGTGCAGCTGCCTGTTCTTGTGACTCTCCTTCAGGGGACCACTGCCACTCCCCCACCCCCACCATCTTTGTCTTTGCTGTTCCCTCACTTCTGGCAAACCTCCCCTGCTCTGTGCAAGTCCTTCCTAACACAGAGACCCAGCTGAAAGGACACCATCCCACGTGGGCTCTCCCAACCATCAAAGGGGGCAACGCCCCGAGCCTCAGATGCTGTCCATCCCCTCGCCTGGTTTACTCCCTCCCTGACCTCTCATTCAATCTTCCTACTTTACCAGACTCCCCACTGGCAGCTGAGCACCAGAACAGCAAGGGCCTTGCCTTCCTTGTCAGCCTCTATGTCACCAGGGCCTACAAACTACCTGGCACAAAGTAGGAGCTCAATGAACCCAGCCCTAAGGATGGCTTTGACTTGCACACTGAAGGAAGATTCCACTTACTTAAATTGTTTGTGTTACACATTCCTTTCTGTGACCACGTGAACCTTTAAACATTTAATTTAATGACTCAAAAGTTCCCATAGCTTGTAAGTGCAGATTCCAGGACTACAAATAATGATTAGATTAAAAGCTCCTGCTTGCTCTTTATGTTGGAATAAGTTTTAGAAAAAAAAATTGAGCAGGGCAACACTTTCTTTACAAACAAACTTGACTTGGAATGCCACTATATAAAACTGATGAATACATAGGTGCTTCCATCAGAACCACAATGAGATATCACCTCACACCTGTTAGGATGGCCACAATCAAAAAAAAACCCAGAAAATAACAAGTGCTATCAAGGATGAGGACAAATTGGAGCACTGTGCACTGTTGGTGAGAATGTGAAATGGTACAGTCCATACGAAAAATAATATGGCATTTTCTCAAAAATTTCAACATAGAATTGCTGTATAACTTAGCAATTCCACTTCTGGCTATATAACCGAAAGAACTGAAAAGAGGGTCTTGAAGTGATTTTTTTTTTTTTTTAGAGAGTCTCACTTTGTCACTCTCACAGAGTTGCAGCTCACAGCAACCTCCAACTCCTGGGCTTAGGCGATTCTCTTGCCTTAGCCTCCAGAGTAGCTGGGACTCCAGGCACCTGCCACAATGCCCAACTATTTTTTTATTGAACCCGAGGCCGGGTTCAAACCCGCCACCCTTGGTATATGGGGCCAGCGCCCTACCCACTGAGCCACAGGCGCTGCCCGATCTTGAAGAGATTTTTATACCTTCATGTCCAGAGCAGCATTATTCACAATAGCCAAGAGGTAGAAACCACCCAAGTGCCCACAGATAGCAGAAAAAATAAAATGTGGTACATACACAAAATAGAGTGTTATTCAGCCTTAAGGAGAAAGGAAATCGTGACCCACGCTAAGATGCGAATGAACCTTGGAGATGTGACGCTATGTGAAAGAAACCTGTCAAAAAGACAATAGGAGGTACTGAAAGTGATCAAAGTCGTGGAAACAAAGCAGAATGATGGTGGCCAGGGACTGGCAGGAGGAGGAAATCAGAAGTTACTTTTTAATGGACACAGAATTTCAGTTTTTGCAAGTTGGAAAGAGTTTCAGAGATGGTAGTAATGGCTGCACAATGTAAATGCATTAAGTGCCACTGAACTGTACATGTGAAATGATCAAGAGGGGGAAGTTTTGTGTTATGCATGTTTTAGCATAATAAAAATATTTTTTTTAACTGGGTGCTTAATCTGAATTTGGTGGAGGTAGATGTAAGGCAGCCACTTCTGCCCAACTTCTCGTGGGGTAACTGGCTCACTCCTCTTAATTCTCAAACTCTCACATCCCCAGAAACCCCTAGTCCCAGGCAATCCAGGATGGTTGGTCTCCCCACCACCCAGTGCCAAAGCTTTGTGGTGTCCCTGTGCAGGGACCCTGTGGCACACATTCAAAGGTGACACGAGATATTGTATTCTTGGGTATTGTGTTCCCAGGCTGAGATCCTCTCAGCACACGGTAAGCCATGTCCCCCAGGGGCTGTGCGGGGAGATCGGCTTCAGGGAAGGGAGTGAATGACTCCTGTAGACTGCCCTGGCCACTGTGACCTTCCATGCCACAGTTAGGTGTCTTGAGCCTGAGATTCTTCATCTGTTGTGAGGAGCAAGAAGACCTTCATCGCACAAATCATCTGGGGTAGTTTATAAATCAATATGCACAGTATTTGCCCCACTCAATATCATTTGCAGTTCCAAGTGAGAGATTTAGGGATAGAGTTCTGCCAGAGTCCACAAGGAGAGGAGGCCAGTCCAGGGTAGAAGGATAGGCTTTATTTTAAAGGAGCAAAATGGAGTGTGACCAGAAGTCAACCCCCCTCACACAGTTTCAAGGAACTTTTTTTAGTGTAGGTGGAATGTAGGAGGGGGTCATGAGAGGTGAGAGACGTCATCTTTCCTGCTGAGTGAACAATGCTGTGTCCAAGACTGATTTTAGAATTACTGCCTTGTACAAAAGGTGTTACCTGGCACTTAGCTCTAGTGCCAGCCAGGACTGGGTAGGAGATCCTGATGCTTCCCAGGAACACCAGTCCTAAAGCATTTCAGGAGGGTGGGGAGGGGGCTGCTGTGACCATGCCGTTGGTTTCTGACCTGCTTTTTTTTTTTGCAGTTTTGGCCAGGGCTGGGTTTGAACCAACACCTCCAGTGTATGGGGCCAGTGCTTTACTCCTTTGAGCCACAGGCACCACCCCGACCTGCTTTTTATCCCTAGCTATCCTCCCAGGATGGCTATACCCTTACCAGGTCATGAGGATGTACAGGAGTATAGGAAGGTGGGGGTGGGCCGTAATCATGCAATTTGGTTTCTGGCCGCTTTCTTTCTCTACCTGTCTCCCAAATAGCTGGACTTGAGTCAGAGTCCTGAGGATTTCTTCCCCACACTAAGGACACAGGTTCAAGAAGTGTAAGTGTCCCATCTGGGCTCACACAGCTTTCAGGAATAGAAGCAAGCCCAAGCCTTGGTTTCCTATTTCATAGCCACAGCACTGTTCTCTAAGCACAAACCTTCCTCTTTGAGCCCTCACTAAGGCCAGTGAGGGAGGAACCTCTCCAGAACAGGGGAGCAGGCCCACCCTGTGGTGTCCCACCCTCACATCCACTAGCATTTCCAAATGGGAATTCCTTCCCAGCATTTCTCGAAAAATTATGTTTTTCCATATCCAAGTGCCAAGAAACCCCAGTTAAGAAACTGAGAAAAATGGGGGAAAATATTCTGATAATTCTCCTGCAAGAATTAAAGTTTAACAATTTACCTTGAGGTGTTACTGGTTTGAAAGGATCCACTGACATCAAGTGCAAGAGCAAGAAACATCTGACGTGTGATGTTCGAAGTTAAGGCCAGAATTTTCTTTTGGAAAGACATCTGGAGAACACTTAGAGAACTAAAAATAGACCTGCCATTTGATACTACAATTCCTCTACTAGGTATACATCCAGAAGACCAAAAATCACACCACAACCAAGATATTCGTACCAGAATGTTTATTGCAGCCCAATTCATAATTGCCAGGTCATGGAAGAAGCCCAAGTGCCCACTGACCCACAAATGGATCAATAAATTGTGGTATATGTACACCATGGAATATTATGCAGCCCTAAAGAAAGATGGAGACTTTACCTCCTTCATGTTTACATGCACGGAGCTGGAAAATATTCTTCTTAGCAAAGTATCTCAAGAATGGAAGAAAAAGTATCCAATGTACTCAGCCCTACTATGAAACTGATTTATAGCTTTCATAGGAAAACTATAACCCAATTTTAGCCCAATAATATGGGGAAAGAGGAGAGGGAGGGATGGGAGGGGGGAGGATTAGTGGAGGGAGGGTGACTGGTGGGACCACGCCTATGGTTCATCTTACAAGGGTACATGTGAATCGTTCTAAATGTAGAATATAAATGTCTTAACACAATAACTAAGAAAATGACATGAAGGAGGCTATGTTAACCAGTTTGATGAAAATATTTCAGATTGTATATAGAACCAGCACACTGTACCCCATGACTGCATTAATGTACACAGCTATGATTTAATTTTAAAAAAAAAAAGGCCAGAGTTTTAGAGAACAGGACAGGAGTCTGCAGGGGGTATGTGGTTACAGCCCATCAACCTGCAGCTCTGGTCACGCTGTCCATGTGAGCTCCTGGTCCCGTCCGCTGGTAAGTGCGTGCAAACAAGTTAATACACATGGCACACTTTCTACAGGGGGGAGGGGGGTAATAAGTGGTATTTCAAGAATTAACAAGTTGGAGAAGCAAAATAAGTCCTTAAATCGGCAATTTCAGCCATAATTCTCGCTAGATCTGAGTATTGAGTTATTTGAACAATAGTGCTTACTGACACTGCCCAGTGTTTGAATAATTACTATAGGCTCTGGTTCCTCATAGATGCTTTAACAGAAGAAATTCAAAAAGAAAACACGTAAGTGTCATGGAATACTGAGACATGATGCCCAAAACATTCACTAAGACAAGCTTTAAATCAAAATTAGCAAAAGCAATATCAATTTGAGTGGCAAAACCAAAGTCAGGAGGAGACAAAACATACCAATTGTCAAAAAAGGAGAGCACTTATGTGAAGCGCTGGTGCCCAAATGTCCAGCATGAAGATGCTTCTAGATACACTTTTAACAATTAGAAAAAAAATTAGACTTTTGGGGAAAAAAGTCTGATGTCTAGGATATTTATTACAAAACAAAGACACTTCATTGCAGCCCAATTCATAATTGCTAAGTCATGGAAGAAACCCAAGTGCCCATCAACCCATGAATGTATTAATAAACTGTAGTATATGTATATGATGGAATATTATGCAGCCTTAAAAAAGATAGAGACTTTACCTCTTTTACATTTACATGGATGGAGCTGGAACATATCCTACTTAGTAAAGTATCTCAAGAATAGAAGAAAAAATATCCAATGTACTCAGTACTATTATGAAACCAATTTACAATCACTCACAGTTTCATATGAAGAATAGATCACAACTATGGCCTAGGATGAAGGAGGAAGGAAGGAGGGGAGGGGGGAGGTCAGATTGAGGGAGGGTGAATGGTGAGATCACACCTATGGTGCATAATGC
This sequence comes from Galagoides demidoff, assembly GCA_963574575.1. NCBI lineage: Eukaryota > Metazoa > Chordata > Mammalia > Primates > Galagidae > Galagoides > Galagoides demidoff. The sequence continues at coordinate 9,854 of CAUYQV010042303.1, forward strand.
AAGAGTACTTGTCGGATTTAGTAAGTATAGAGTATAAATGTCTTAACACAATAATTAAGTAAACAAGATGAGGTTTATATTAACCACTGTGATGTAAATGCTCCTAATTCTATATGAAATCAGCACCCCATACATGCATTAATGTATACATGATCTGTGTTTATGATTTAATAAAAAAATCCTAGCCTAAAAAAAAAACCAACTAAAAAGGCAATCGGTGCCCTCTATGTTTTTAAATTTCATTTTTGAATGATAACTTTAAGTACTCAACAGTAGTATTCTTAACATTTTAAATGATTTCTATTGGTCATTCATTTCGTGTTAACGTTCCTTTCTTTTAATGTTTTCCCTTGTCACCTGCCTGTATCTGCTAAAGAACAATTGACCTGTTATTGGATACATCACCTTGTTATAACCTTCTGGTACATCACAATAACAAACAATGCTGACTTTTACAACAGTTCAACCCTGTCGTGGCAAAATGATTCATTGTTTACCATCTGCTCACTCTTTAATATTTTAAACCAAGAAAATAAAGTGTTATGAAGAATGTCGACTAATCTGGGGAATTCTCCGAAACTCTGATTTCTTAATTCCCAAATCTGGAGACTATCACTGTGATCGCAGAGGGCCCGAGTGGGGAGACGTCAAGAGGCGCTGGCGTCACTGGGGCTACGTCTTTCCACGCTCTCCTCAACAAATGAGGACGGAAGAAATGAGTAAGTGTATGAATGACCTGCAGGTGGCCCTAGTACTTCATCAGTCAGTCACCAAATGGGGGCAAATTGGAGCGTTACTGAAGGTTTTAGACTACTTTCTGCTTTATGGAAGTTTTTACTAAATCTACAGTATTTGAGAAAAGCAGCACAAACTAAAATTCCCATTATTATTTTCTTTTGCTGTGATTTATTGCATTTCTTATAGGGGTAGGCAGTGGTTTGCTTTTTCTGATTTTTTGTTGATAGGCTCTTAAGAACTGTGCAGGAATTTGGATTCAAAAATCTCTTTGCAAAGAGAAAGAACACTTAATACATGTGTGTTCATTTCATCAATTAACCCATCCGCTAATCAGTAAATCCATCAACGATCAATCCCAGCCCAGCAGCTAGTTGTCAGCATCACAATTTGAGGGTGATTCACAGGTGGATCAGTTTTGAGGGGATCAGTTTTCAGTTTGGGCTTCACCCTAAATTTTACCTAATGGAAAATTTAATATCTGATGCATTAAGGAAGAACAATAGCTTGTATACTTAAAGATTTTGAATTTGATGCATTTAATTATTAACAGAGAAGGGAAATTTGATTCTCCTGATATTTTGATTGGATCTTTTTCTCTGGGAGTGAGTCTTAGGTCAAGTTATGTACATAGGGTGAGAAAAAGCTATTGATGAGGCTAACATTAGTCTTAAAAACAAAGGGAACTGTACAGAAATATTCATTGTAGCTTTATTTGTAATGGTCCCAAACTGGAAAAAATCCAAATGTCCTTCAACGGGTGACCCTGGTATATCCGTATCATGGACTACTACTTACCCCTAAAAAAGAACACGCTATAGATACACACAACTTGGGTGGATCTCAAAGACATAATACTGAGCAAATAAAAGCCAATATCAAAAGTCACAGGCCATGTGATTCCATTTATTTATTAGTATAAAAATATGGGAGACAGTGTGATGGAGCTGTGTTCAGATTATGGTGGTGGCTGCACAAATCTATGCAAATCTATCTATAATTCTACAACATAGAAAAATACACCAAAAATAAACACATGTAAAAATTGGTAAAATTGTTTTATATTTGTTTCATTGATAACATTGTACTACTGTCAATTTCCTAGTTTTGGTGATTGTACCAAAGCCTTAGAAGATGTTACCATTGGGGGAAGTTGGGTGAAATTTGCACAGAAACGCTCTATACTATTTTTCAATTTCTATGTGAATCTAAAGTTTAAAATAAAAAGATAAAGTAGGCTCGGTGCCCGTAGCCCAGTGGTTAGGGCGTCGGCCACATACACCAGGGCTGGCAGGTTCGAACCCAGCCTGGGCCTACTAAACAATAATGACAACTATGACAAAAAAAATAGCTGGGCATTGTGGTGGGCGCCTGTAGTCCCAGCTACTTGGGAGGCTGAGGCAAGAGAATTGCTTAAGCCCAAGAGTTTGAGGCTGCTGTGAGCTGTGACGCCACAGCACTCTACCGAGGATGAAAGAGTGAGACTCTGTCTCAAAAAAAAAAAAAATGGTCACATCGCCTGCACTCAACTTTCACAGCTGCTAGTGGAGCCTTCTCCCTCCTGTGCATAATGGCAACTCTTAAGGAAAAACTCATTGCACCAGTTGCAGAAGAAGAAGCAGCGGTCCCAAACAATAAGATCACGATAGTGGGCGTTGGACAAGTTGGCATGGCGTGTGCTATCAGCATTCTGGGAAAGTCTCTGGCTGATGAACTTGCTCTTGTGGATGTTCTGGAAGATAAGCTTAAAGG
>CAUYQV010042304.1:0-12493 GCA_963574575.1 Galagoides demidoff
GGGTTTGAATTGGAGATGGTTTGTATATAGCGCTGGGCACCAGGGACCCAGTGTGTGGGGTTTGAATTGGAGATGGTTTGTATATAGCGCTGGGCACCAGGGACCCAGTGTGTGGGGTTTGAATTGGAGATGGTTTGTGTATAGCACTGGGCGCCAGGGACCCAGAGTGTGGGGTTTGCTCCGTGCAGTAGGTGCAGCTAGTGTTTTCCCAGTGCCTTGCTCAGGAGCAGGTGTTCTGGAACATCAGGAAAGTGAGTGAGCAGCTATGAACACTTGGGGGGTTTGTGTTGGTGTCTTGTTTTATAGTTTCTTCTTACTGATTATCAATATATTTTTTAAAAACTTAGCAAGCATGTTGTGGCTCTATTCATAAAAAATTGTCTTTTTTAGGCACTTTTAAACCAACTTAGAGCTGTTTTTGATCAAATCATTGAACTTCAGAATGCTCAGGACGCAATATACAGAACTGCTTTGGAAGAATTACAAAGACGACTACAGTTTGAAGAGAAAAAGAAACAAAATGAGATTGAGGTATGGTTTTTATACTGGTTTATCAATTTTAATAGTGAACTTCTTGCCCGGGAATAACAAAGGGCACTAAATGCTTTTCCGGCTGAGATTTTCACATAAATTGAGATGGGCTCAAACTGCCTGCGGTGTCTTGAGAAAGTACCGACCGTCCTGAAGATGGATGGGTCACCCGCACCATCATCACCATGTTTGAAAAAACAGCGCATGGGAGAACCAGAGACCTCATACCAGTTCTCACTAGTAAGTGTTAAGCTGTGGAAATCATCTGTGCGGATCCCTCCACAGTCTCCCCACTGCTGGATGGCACAGCGGGCAGGTTGTGCACAGGGGCTGTGTCTGCAGATGTGTGTCAGCCTGTGCTGGGTGACATCCCGATAAACCTCTCATAAATTGAAAATATTGTAAGTTGAAAAGTGCATTTAATATAAGTTGAACATCTCTAATCTGAAATGAAGTGCTCCTAAGTCTGAAATTTCTGGGCACTGACATGATGCCCCAAGATAACTCATTATGTACATGCAAATATTCCAGAATCTGACATCTCAGAACACTTCTGGTCTTAAACACTTTAGAGAAAGGTTACTCAGCCTGTATCCTGATAAAACCATCGTAAAATAAAATAATCTTTTTTTTTGAGACAGAGCCTCAAGCTGTCCCCTTGGGTAGAGTGCCGTGGCATCACAGCTCACAGCAACCTCCAACTCCTGGGCTCAAGTGAGTCTCCTGCCTCAGCCTCCCAAGTAGCTGGGACCACAGGTGCCTGCCACAACGCCTGGCCATTTTTTGGTTGCAGCCATCATTGTTGTTTGGCGGGCCCGGGCTGGATTCAAACCTGCCACCGTAGGTGTATGTGGCTGGCACCTTAGCCACTTGAGCCACAGGCACTGAACCAAAATAAAAGAATGTTAAGTAGGGTGTCTTAAGATGAAGACTCTGTGTGTACACATGTGTGCATGTGTATATGTGTGTTTATGTGTACCCACGTGTGCGTGCGTGTGTGTATGAACCAAATTTCTGTGCTGTCTGTTATTTTCAGTAACTTTTCCAGCATGTGTCCTCATTGACCCGGAATTGGGAAGACTTGCTAATCAGATCTGGTTGTTTGTGAGAGTTCTCGTATATGTTATGTTCTGTATAATCTGCTTTTTCCTGTGTCACAGAATGACCTTTCAGTCAATGACAGACCATGTGTACAGTGGGGGTCCCGTGAGATCACAGCACCATATTTTTGCTGTGCCTTTTCTGTGTTCAGACGAGTCTAGACACACAGGCCGTTGTTAGGGTCCTCACCATGCTTGGCCTACGTACCTGTGCTCTGCAGTGTCACACGAGGTTTCAGCTCTCAGAATGTGTCCCTCTCATTAACCAATGCGTGACTCCACTTATTCTTGAGATGGTCAAAATTGTTGAGTCAATACAATTTGGGTAGTTTTACTTTTGAGTATTATTTCTCTTAAAGCCTATGTCAGAGGACCATGCTTACTTGGAAAGTCACAGCCACTAAGAGCACGAGTCACTTCTTTGGTATATTCTGGAAACATTGGTATTGGAAGAGGCCGCATGCCTGTTCCAGTTCAGATTTAGGGTTAAAGGGCTTTCACTTCTTTCATTTTTATAGTTCACATTTCAGTGCTGAAAGCCTGACTTCCGGTGTTGTCTTATTCAGTCCCCCCTGCTCACACCGCAGCCACACTGTGTGCACCCATGCCCACGGCTGGATGAGGACCCTGATACCACCAGCAGCAGCATAGTTTCAAAAAGAACTTTACTTTTTTGTACTTCTTTCTTTTCTTCCTTAGAATGTATTTCACTAGGTGAGTTGTTCCAATTCCATGTGATAGCATCCCTTGAAGTAATACTCCCAGGAGGCTATGCCATTGACTCCTGTGACCCACACCACACTGTGCACAGATCGGTTAGTTTCATTTTGGGTTTTAGTTTTTAGGGATTGTTTCATTTACAAAACAAAGGTGAATTATGAACGATAACCCGACTCCAGAGTCAAAGTTACAAAACAAAACATTTAGACAAGTCTAACATGGTCACTCTCTGCTGTGTAGACTGGTCTTTCTCATAAACAAGGAAGTAAAAATCCAAAGAATTGGGTGGTGCCTGTGGCTCAGTGAGTAGGGCACCAACCCCATATACCGAGGGTGGCAGGTTCAAACCCGGCCCTGGCCAAACTGCAACCAAAAAATAGCCAGGCGTTGTGGCAGGTGCCTGTAGTCCCAGCTACTCGGGAGGTTGAGGCAAGAGAATCGCTTCAGCCCAAGAGTTGGAGGTTGCTGTGAGCTGTGATGCCACAGCACTCTACCGAGGGGAACAAAGTGAGACTTTGTCTCTATTAAAAAAAAAAAAAATCCAAAGAATCACTCACCTGTGATGTACCAAAAAAAGATAATGTGTTAAAGGCAAGTCTGAGCTTATTCCAGGAATACAGCGCTCTTTGATTATTCTAATAAAATGACTGAAATTCACACTTACAAACTAAAGGAGAAAAATTGTATGATTTCTCAGTAGATGGAGAAAGATATTTAATACCAAGTAAAAACTTATAAAAAGGTTTGCATGAAAAATCTATAGCAAAATATAGTGAAATGTTGAAAGGGTTTCCCTCAGACAGAATAAGAGCACGTCTAGGCCGTGTCATGAGCCAGGAGGAAGCACAGGGTGAAAGGAGAAAGAAAAATTATCTTTTTATTTCTGATTTTTTTTGCAAAAGTTAATAGTTGTAGTCCTAGAAAATCTGAAGTAATCTGATAAATTATTGGAATTAATAGGTGAATTTATCAAGGTAACTGAAAACAAGGTCTTTATCCAAAACCTTATTATTGTATTAGGAATAACCATGATGAAATTAAAAAAAAAATGCCATTAGAAGAGCATTAAAATGTAACAAATGTATGTAGGTCCTCTCTACAGGAAACTGAAACAGGGAGTGATGACCTAAAGTTCAGGGATCAGGTTTGGCCTGTTTCCATGACTCCTGTACGGGGAGTCCAGGTTCTGTCTGCACGTGGTCTGTGGTTGCATTTGTGCCATTGCAGCTGGGCTGAGTATTTGGGGAGCCCCATGGCCTGTAAACCTTCAAAGCATCTTATCCTCTGACTTTTATAAATCATTATTGGGAGACATAAAAGCGATTCTAAGTAGGGGAGTTACATGTTTATGGATCGGAGAATTGATACATAAACTCAATGAACTTCTAATTCTTATCTCAACAATTTTTATTATTGGTAGGAGTTGATAAGCTAATTCTAAAATTTATGTGGAGATATGCCTAGAGATGTGACTACTGAACAAGAACAATCTAGAAGGACATGAGTGAGTCTGTGTGTGTGCTCAGGACTCACTGTGAAGTCATGATTGCTCAAAGCCAGGTGTGGTGTGGGTCACAGGAGGAGGAATCAGCACCACAAATAAGGAGGTGGTTAAGTCACAGCGGGTGGCACCTAGAGCCTGGGGATGAGGGCCCAGAAAATGGTGTTAGGCCCTCACCCCAACACAGAAAAACCAACACAAGGCAGGTTTAAATCTAAACATGAAGGTAAGATACTAAAGCTTTCAGGAGCAGAGTACAGATCTTGAGGTAAGGAGACTTTTCTTAAATTAAGTATAAAAGATACTGGCTGTAAAGGAAAGTAGCAGTCTTTATGATAAAATAAGGAAAAAGCCAGCTGTTGACTTGGAAAACTTACACATGTAGCAATAGCTCATCTGTAATGTATAAAGCTCTTATAAATCTGTAGGATAACCCCATTAAATGTGTGTTCACTTTATGAAAAGGTTCCCTCATTAATCATCAGATAAGTCAGGGTTAAAAACCCCAATGATATGTGACACCATAACAGGACGACTAAAGTTATAAAGACAGATAACAGTGTTGGTGAGGACTTGAAAATGATTGCCGTCCAGTGCCGCTGTCCCAGGTGAACTGGGCACTGCTCTGGGAGCTCAGGCAGTGGCCTGGGCTGACCTGGGTCTTGTGACGCAGCATTTCCTCTTCCAGGTACACACCCGGTGGAAATGCATTCTCAGGCTCCCCAGCATCACTTGTAGTAGCTGGAGGTCCCTGGGCGGAAGGGGTGTGATTGGGAGAGGCCCCAGGGAGCATCTTCTAGGGTGCTAGCTGTATTCTCCATCTCCACGCACTGGGTGGTGATGTGGGAGTATATTCGTCTTGTGATGATTTATTATGCGTGGTTTATGTTACAATAAAATAGAGCAACTTAAAATCTTGTTTAAAGATATAAAAGACACAAGTTGGTAGAGGAAAAAGAATTAGGAGTAGCATAAATACTGTGATTTCTCCATTCTTGATAGTGTTCATGCATCAAGTGAAACAGGCGTAAATATGTTAAATGATGTTAAAGACAGAAACAAGAAACGTTAGCTGGCTGAGGAGGGATAGCTTTATAGGTGCACATGTTAGGTATTGAGGGGTCCCCCCCGGCCAGGCAGACCTGCTAGCTTGGAAGTCCTAGCACAGAACAGACAGTCACAACAGAGTGATGTAGAAATGTTTGTCAGGGACACAGTGGACAAGGCATCCCCAGCTGAATTCTTCAGAGGAAAAGAAGCCGTGGTTCAAGGCACAGACAGTGAACAGGAGTAGGATGTCTTGGAGGGCTAAGTGTGCAGGTCATGATGGAGAAGGCTCAGCCCCTGCGAGCACCAGGCAGTGTTCCTTTAAAAACCAGCCATGGAGCAATGATGAGACCCATTAGTATTAGAAGTGTAATTGTTTCTTGCAGACCATGAAAGATGAATTACATATAAATAAGGACATAATTATGAAAATCTGTAGCTCCCAATGCCTGTGTTAGTGCCCTGGAGAGAAGGAGAGTCAAGAAAGTAAACATCACATCCACCATGTTGGGAACAAGGTGAATGGGAAGGTGGGACTGGCGTGCTGCTGCCTCTGTGGGGCCAGTTCCAGACCGGCCTCCCTGTCCAGCCTTCCTTTCACCATTGCACTTGATTAGTCGTAATTAAAGATGAGAGCAAAAATTAATGAACTAGAAAATAGGCAAAAGAGTTGAAGAGCAGAGACCAGTAGCTGGTCCTTTTGGGGGGGGGGCAAGGGATGGTGGGAGATTAAAATAAACTATTAACTAATCTAGTCGATAATGGGAAGAGAAGGCAAAAGTGAGAAAAATGTACTATTTTTCTCGGATCTGCGGAAATCTGTGTCCATGAAGGAAATCAATGATTTTCTATAGGTTTCCAAAACTGATGGCAGGAAGAGAAAGCACATTCTAGACAAAACAGTCTATTAAGGAAGCAAAATTACTGAAGGGCTCAGCCGCCAGTCCCAGGTCAGCGTGCTGAGACGTGTCCAACCTCCAGTCATGGACAAGGGAGTCCCGCACTGGGCGGGGAGCACCATGAGGCCGCCATCGTAATGCACAGAGAAAACCAAGTTGGACCGTAGGTACGGATGGAGAAATCTCATGTGAAATGTGAGTGAAAAGTATCTTACAGAATCTAAAATTTACCAAGACTCGGATTCATTTCAGGAATATAAAGGTTCTGTAAATAGTGTAATGTAATTCACCATAGTTGATAAAAAAAAGAAAATTCACTGATAATTCCTAGATATATTAGCTGAAAGGGCATTTAGTCAAATTCACCATTGATTAAAAACAATCTTAAAAATAGAAATAAATGGCTATATCTCCGAAACAAAAAAATACATCATCATATTTAGGGAAATAGTAAATATCTCATTAAGGCAGGTTATTTAAGGGGTGCCCTGCCGTTTTCTGTGGACGACATGGCCGGGAGAGATCACAGCATTGCGACTCGCTTCTCAGGCGATTCTCGGTGTGCTCAAAGTGTTCATGTGAGATGTTCCCAAGAAAAAATTAGGCTGGAGAGCCTAAGAAAATTACCATGCAGAGGGCGTGGAAAGTGTGTCTCCCGCCCCCATGAGCCAGCCTCGCCCCACTCTGCAGACAGTTCTTCCATAGAGACTTTAACTCCATCTGGAGCTTTTGATTCTTCAGGGCCAGTGGGGCGTGACAGCAGCAGAGGAAGAGGAGGAGGAGAAGAGGGTTCGAGAGTTCAAGGACTCTATCCCCAGGATGTGTTCTCAGCTGCGCATTTTGACTCACTTCTACCAGGTGCGTATCGGAGCATCTTCTGTGATTGACACTTGCTTTCTGGATGATCAGATTTGGATCTGTGCTGTCACTTTGGTACTTAAACCTGTGTAGGTGAGAGTGGCACTCATGGTGGGGCCTGCCTTGGCTACCTGCTAGACCCCCTGGGGGCCCTGAGACTGCCCCACTGGACCTCGCCCCACCCGGGCTCCGAGGTGGTGCAGGTGCAGCCAGGATGAGCGCCGGGAGGGTTGGCTGTGGGCTCACCGTGAAGGGCACCCCCGCCGTGGACAGCTGACCCCGCTGCAGACACTGCAGAAACCCAGCTGTGTAGAGATGCCAGCTGCCTGCTCACTCACATGGTGGACTGAGGGCTCGGGGCTATGCCACGCGTCTCTGTGCTCTGCTCACGCTTCTATTTTGAGAGTCCAGTTCCTCATTTCATCTATTTCCCCATGAGATTTTAATAATAGAAAAACAGATGGGAAGATTTCATGAGGAATATTTTCATCTGGATGCTGTAACTGAGATGAGCGCTGACCCTCAGTGGTCCTTGTGGTGCTCTGTTCATGGGGTGCCCTGTTCCAGGGCGTCTGATTGTGCCCCAAGCCTTGCACTGTTTGTGCTTCCCTTCAGGACAACCAAGGGGGGGAGTCGGCCCTTCTACAAGTGGTTTACTTTTACATTGGGCCATTTTTGCATTTTTGTTGAAAACAAATGTCATAAATGGTGAGAATGACATGTTTATATTTAGTGCAGGTGTCAGGTAGCTGTTTTCCATGAAATACCTCCTTGAACTCATGTTCCATTTATAGTATGTATTCATATTTCTTAAAAGTGGGTACCTAATAGTTCCATTTACTCATTGAAGTAAGATAGGTGAACAGCTGCAAAGCAGCAACAGGATTTAAAGCATCGTCTGTTCTCACTGCTGAGAGAGACAGTGATGTTCCTGTTTATGGTAACACATTTCCTCAGTGTAGTTGATAAATTTTTTAAAAAAGTAATCTTAATCACTGTAATTCCAATGTTACCCAAATTACAGTCTTAATCTTCTTTGTAAATTATTACCATTCACATCTCCCGTGCAGCAAAGTCCTTTTCTGCTCGCTGTAGAGTGTCTGGAGTACTAGGGTGTCGGCCGCTGCTCACTGTCCTGTTCATGAACGAACAGCCAGTGCCCCGGCCTGTGGGCGGAGATCCTGCTCACAGTCCTCACAGTCAGTTTCATGGGTCTTTATATGTCAGTTCATCACTTAACTGGAAGGTACTGTCTATATTTTTGGCGGTATAATTCCTTAGAAGCTTTCTTCCCCTGTTAGTCACCTATAAAGACAGACTGATATTAACATGCACACTTAGGGGATGTATCTGAGCTTGCGTGCACCCCAACTCTCCAGGTGTCCTCCAGAAGCCACCTGTGAGCCTGAAATTCACGTTTCTGACCAGAAGCAAGGAAAGGGGAACTGATGGCTAGTGAAACTCGGAGAGGTTGGTGAGGGCACAGTGCTTCCAGACGCTTTTGTCTGTAGATGAGAACTCTTCTAAGGTAGTTAGAAAATGAATTGATGCCCAGGTAAGTGGTGCTGGTGTGGCACAGGCCGTGGAACTTGACAGAGGTGGAGTTTGTACTCACTCAGTGACTTTTAGCTTTAACTTTATGCTGAAGTCTGAGTAAACTGTCACTTCTTTACAAAGCCCCCTCAAGAAGGTGGTGATGTGATTGGCGTGGTACCCCAGCCATCAGGAAGGCTGTGGGAGCCGTATGTTCCCTGGCACTGGAGCCTGAAGGCCTTGGCTGAGATCCTGGACTCATTCTTCTGTGTTCTCTGTTCTCTATTCAGGGCTTCCTGATGGTGAAACACTCTTTCATAAATCCTGTGAAGGATGAACGTGTAACACTGAGTTTTGTATTCAAAATTAGAATGTTTTAACATCAGCTAGTTTGCTGTTTTGCTTATTCTTGGAGAATTTAGGGGCAAAAAGGAAAAATCTGTTGGTTATGTAAAGTAGAATGTATTCATTGCTGATTTGTATTTGTGGAAGGTAACTCTTCCCAGCCTGTGTAAGCATGAGGGCCCACAGCTGGGTGCCTGCAGAAGGGCCTCACTAAAGGCTTTTTCTAGAAGGAAAAAGCTAGAGGGGGCGCTGGGGGCAGTTTGCAGGAAGTGCCCTCTGAGTGAGTGTTTCCTCTGTCCTTGCTCAGGGCGTGGTGCAGCAGTTCCTGGTGTTGCTGACGACCAGCTCTGACGAAAGTCTTCAGTTTCTCAGCTTTCGGCTGGACTTCAACGAGCACTACAGGGCCAGAGAGCCAAGGCTGCACGTGTCGCTGGGCACCAGAGGGCGGCGCAGCTCCCGCACGTGAAGCCTCCCAGCCGTCCCGGGAGCCACAGATGCTGCCAGTGTGTTGTTGGCGTGAAAGTCCCCATTTTGGTTCCACAAGCACGTCAGTGGCACATGGGAGATCGCAAGTTTTGGTTTAAATGTTGGAGTCAAATCCATTTGTAATATCACGAAGTTAAACAGACTGGCTGCACTACTCGAATTTTATTTCTGAAAGTCTTCATAGTTAAAACATACCATGATTTGTTGAGATGTCTTAAGCTGTCTATGATCTAGTTTGTACTTGTCATTTTTAAAACCATCAGTTTCTTTTAGAGAAAATTAGGGCAATGGGATATTCATCAATTAAGGTGATGATATCATTGCTGGTTTTTTAACAGTCCTCTTCAGAGGCAATCTTTGTTAACATAATCAAATTAAATTGAAACAATCTCTCTACTAAAAAAAAAATAGAACATTTTATTTTGGTTTTCTAGTGTTGTAAAATACCAGCGTCTATGAGAAACTTTGTATCTCAGTGCATTACTTTTACATATATTTATTCCTATTTTCTTTCAGAGTTTACATTTTTTATATTTAATTTAGTATTTCAGAAAACTTTTAGAATAGTCTAGAAAAAAGCAGCAGTGACACAGAACAAAGACGTCCTTGTACAGTGCAGCCTCGCTCGAAACCATCAGCTGAAGTGGTGTGTAAATAGGAGTGACTAGAAAAAGTTAATGAAGTATTTTATTTTCACAATTCTGATAAGCCTTGGAAAGAAATGGACTTGGATAATGAACATTTCCTTCTTCCTTGCCTATTTTTTCATTGTAAATATTTATATACTACTGACCAGATGTTGGGGGGAACTGTTATTTTGTAAAAATGTCATTATCAGGTCACATAAATCTGCCTTTATTATGTTACATAAGTGAAAATTGAGAAAATTAAAAGCAATTATATTTCAGAGTCATCAGTTGTTTCTTGAGCAGTTTCATGAAGAGACCCTGCACTTGCTGGTTCCGGGGGTGAGAGCTGATGAGGCCTGATGTGCAGGGCTGCAGTGAGCGGGCCCCTCACTCAGGAGAGCAGGACGTCAGGCGCTGCGCTCCAGTGGGGGAGCACAGTCGAGAGGGCCGAGAGGGCCGGATGTGGGAGTCCACGGTGAGGGTTAGAAACTCTCAGGATGTACGTATTTTTAGTTAAAAAATTTTAGAAATGAGAAATTTGAAGTAGGTTTCTCTGCTGTAGGCCTTCCGAGATTATCAAGATACATTGTGCATCTCCAAGAGAAAAATATTTCCCAAAGTTGACTGTGTAACCTGCTTTTGTTTTATTTCATTCAAAGCATTGCATCAGGGATTAATCCGCAATAGAAACTGCTCTAGAAAATGCCACCCTAGAGTTAGGGACTGAACCGCCAGTTGTGTTAGGAGTTGTCCCAGTTGAGTTGGATTTGTGCACTAGGGGGCGCTTCTGAGGAGTTCGTGCCCAGAACCGAACCGTGGGTGTTGGGCGGCAAGGGAGATGTGGTGTCACCGTGCACCCACAGCCAGGCCCGGTGGGGAGCCAGGATCTCAGAAACCATCATCAGCGAGGCACAGGCAGTGTGGGGGTTCTGTGCTGGGGCTTGGGGGAAGGGCGTGCGAGGTGAGGGTGGCCTGTGTCGTCTCCACCCTGTAAACGTGGCTCTCTCTTCACCTGTCAGGCTTGTAATGGGGAAGGCATGATGCGGACGGGGCCTGGCTCATACGAGGCACTTAATAAATGGTGCTCCGTGTCCTGGTGTCCTGGTGCAGTGAAGCCATTTCCCTGGGCACCTGGAGCCAGTGAAGCCAGCTGTGTCATCTGGGCCCCCCTGACCCACCGAGGTGGTGGAGGGCACAGTGGCCCTGTGTGGAGGGACCTGCCCCAGGACCTGGGGCCTTGATGGCCTGACTGGCGAGGGGGTGTTCTGTTCCCCCCGGTACACTTGTCACCAGCGATGTTCAGGGCATCGTGACTCTCGAGTCTCCATGGAATGGTGTGCTCCAGGCGCTAAAGGATGGGACAGAAAGGCACAGCAGCTTGACGATCCCACTTCTCAGAAAAAGAGCCACATGATCACACTGAAGCCGGGTCATGAGAGACAAGCGCGTGTCTCTAGAAACCTCTGCCCTCGCGTGGCGCTGACACCTGGAGCTGTAAATTCAGCTCCTGGCTCCAGGGAAGCAGGTTGCACGTGGCCGCGAGTGTTGGTCAGAACGGCTCAGTGACAGTGAGGCAGACAGGCCCTTCCTACCCGCTGCTCTTCCGGACCCTTCACACCCACAGGGTGTGGCCATGTTAGTCACACAGACACTACAGTAAGAGAGGCTTAGGGGAGGAATGGAATGATGCCTGGAAACAATTCAGAAATAACAGATCATATGCAGCCATGGCGCATCTTGTTTTCTTGTGGTTCACAGACGCCAACTGAAGGGTTGTGGCGACCCTGTAATGTGCAAGTCTGTGGGCACATGTTTCCAAAGCACGTGCTCACTTGGAGTCTCTGTCAGACTTTGGTAATTCAAGATTCTAAACTTTTCCATTTTTCTATCTTGTGACTTTTGGCGTTGCTGTTATACTTGTTTTGAGACACAACGAAACACACCCTGTAAGTGTGATCTTCACTGGCCAACGTCATGTGTACTGACTGCTCCACTGGTTCCCTCCGTCTCCCGCTCCTTGGGCCTCCTTGTTCTCTGAAACTCCTCTGAAATCAGGTCGATTAATAACCCTCAAGTGGCCTCTTGAGTGTTCAAGTGAAAGTTGTGTGTCTTTCACTTTAAATTGAAAGCTAGAAATGATTAAGCTCAGTGAGGAAGGCGTGTGGAAAGCTGGGTAGGCTGAAAGCTCAGCTTCTCTCACCAGACAGCCAAGCTGTGAATGCGGAGCAGAAGTTCCTAAAGGAAAGTCAAAGTGTTTCTTCTTCAGTGAACACAGAAATGATACAAAAGCAAAACAGCTGATAGAAAGTAAGCCTGAGTGAAGATCAGTCCAGCCCAGACATTCCCCTAAGCCAGAGCAAGGCCCCAACTCTCTCTAATTCTCTTGAAGACTGAGAAGTGAGGAAGCTGCAGAGGCTGATCCATGAGGTTTGAGGAAAGACGCGTCCCCATGACATAAAAGTGCGAGGTGAAGCAGCAGGTGCTGATGGAGCAGCTGCGAGTGACCCAGGAGACCTGGCTGAGGTCCATGCCGAGCTTGGCTGTGCTACACATGTTCACTGTAGATGAAACCTCCTCCTGTTGGAAGATGTCGTCCAGGCCTGTCCTAGCTGCAAAGGAGAAGTCCACGTCTGGCTTCCAAGCTTCACAGGACAGGCTGGCTCTCCTTAGGGGCTAGAGCAGCGGCTGACCTTAAGTCCAAGCCAGTGCTCACTGAGCACTCTGAAGATCTCAGGGCCCACCAGGATTATGCTGTACCTGCCGTGTCTGTGCTCTGTAAATGGAACAACAAAGCCGGGATGACAGCACAGCTGTTTACAGAATGGTTACTGAATATTTTAAGAC